>BHDV01021120.1:214188-261514 GCA_005406045.1 Adoxophyes honmai
GCTAGCCTGTCACTATTGTACCTGCCACTTTGTGTACGGAACCCAAATTACTATTTTTAATTACAGTAAAAAATATTTTCGTAGCAATATGTCTGGCCATCGCAGTTGACTTCCTGCAAAAGCGGCTAGCATTGACGACGCGTGCGCAGGTTTCCTGCTGCTCAATGCTGACAATGAGACTGAGGTCAAGCTTTTCTAATAACCCTTTCTCTTACAGGAAGTCAAATTTGTCGCGAGGCAAAATATGTCTTGTGAATAGTTGAACTTTTAACTGTCAAACTGACGTGACCATGGGTGCGGGTAAAGGACGCAATGCCATGCAACTCTCAACAGATGGTGAAATATTGTAGGTACTTGCTAAAATAAACTATTTCCATGCATACGTAATGATATAGGTTAATGAACCTTGTATTCCCTGGGATATCATGGCTTTTTCACGTTTTGCAGCGAATATGAGTAGATATTTTGGTTTTAATTGGGATAAAAGTGAAACAATAGTGCCAGGTTGCAAGCATGTCGCCTACAATAACACCTAGATCTATTACACAGTCGCCTCAAGCGATATCCATGGGAGAAATGGAGAGGTGATATTCCAAAGTAGACAAAACACAGGCAATGTTTGTAATGGTTAAAATAATAATATGACCTAAGTGATACACAATATACCTATGTAGGTTTTTTAAACCTATAAATAAAATACTTGGAATAGCATAACATAATAATTATCTTAAGCATCTCTCCAGTATTCCTGAATGGGGTAGGCAGAGCATAAGAAACGTTACTCCCAAAATGTAACACTATATTTAAAAAACCATTGACAAACATTGATACATAATGTTTTGCCGGCTTCCCTACTTTTCCTCGGCTCCGCCAAGCACTTAACACCTCATATCTAGCCTAAATCAATCAGTTGCTCAATACATGCCAAGAACATGCCAAGCCAACAATGAAGGGATGTAGCAACTCCATTTGAGCTGATTTCTCTCTTACCTAACCTGCTCCCAGAACGGAATGCCGACAAAACACAAATTTAGCCACACTATATGATGAAAGCATTTTCTTCGGCCCCAACATTCTTTATTTAAATACTGGGTCGGCAACTAAAGCGTCCGTGGTACTTGATCTCATGAAAATTACTACCTACTTCAAAAGTACCTTCGTAACCCGATTGAAAAAATGTTTTGTTATAATACTTCCCTAACGAATAAAGTGGGCTCACTCTTTTTTTTTACTCTTGTAGTGGGGCTCTGTATTTTTACGAGCTATTATTTATATAGTTTCACTAATCTCTGTGTTGGTCTGTAATCAAATCTTCGTAACCATCACCGTTTGCTCAAATTAACTTGAAATCGGTACAAATGTTTACGAAAGATGACAATGACGTATCGTTGGCAAAAAGCTTCTTAAAATGATTTTTCGATATTTCAAAAATAGTTTTTCAAAGCAAAATATTATTTAAATAGACAGATTTACTGGTATTTGCCGAAAATTGGTTGCAAATAGTTGTGTAAAGTTAACGGTTTTGTTTTTTAAATAATTTACACAAAATAAAGGGTAGATTCAAAATGTACCGCTGCCATCTTAAAAGTTTATAAACTCGGGGTTAAATTACTGCAACTATCCTAAGGACTTAAGCATGATAAATATTATACGATTGCAGAAGTTTCCATTATGCTGCGGCACTTTAAAAACACTGTTATTTCGAGGTCTAATTATCTTGAAAACACAGTCAATTTTTATTAAAGTCTATGATTCTTAGAATAATGCCTTGCGAGAAATCATTCAAAAATTCCAACGGCCATAATTATCTGGCCACTTTTACCTACTTGAAACACAGAAATTTCAAAACATAATCAACATTTATTTAAATAAGTGTGATCAAATAGATAAAGCGGTATAAACGCTCGAATAATCGCTCTCTCCGGTTCTTCCGTGGATTCCATAAGAGGCGACCAAGGAAAATACGCTACGCCTCTCACATTTACTCATCTATTCGTCTAAAAAGTATGCTACAATTGGCTATAAAAACCTGAAAAATCATGGTTTTGCCTTTGTAACGGTTCTGATAATCTGTCAATCCCATTTGGGACTACAGTCGTAATGTACCTACATTTGGTTTTCGGCAGCTATTCCACTAGCGGTCGTAACCGCTTTCATTTGCCTCTATAACTTCACTCCGCTGTCATATTAGTTAGGTAACATTATCATAATTGTAGACATGATGCCAAGTAATGTTACACCAGAGAACGGTACTAGCTCGGGGCGCAAAACTAACAGTAACACTATGCAGTCATAACCAAGAATCTAATTTTATAAATAGAACTTTGGAAAGCTGGACTTATGTAAAGGAAATCTGTGTATTTCTAGAAAACTACCGATTAGATAAAAAAAAATGTGCCAGTATAATTTAAAGTTTACATTTGTACGCGTAAAATTACAAACAAAATGGAACCACGGGAGTATTGAACTTATACGCACATACTTTAACTTATTTTCTTTAATCGCCTCTTACAACATCCACGCAAGAAATGGAGAAATGTTTTAAACCCCGACACCGCATGGAGAAGGCAATGAGATAGGCGAGTTACAAAATATTGACTTCTTAATATCCCCATACCCTCATTGACTCATATTTTCAAGAGATTTTGAAAAACGAACGCTTGCTTGTCGGTTATATTTTCAAATCTCAACCGCTCGCTGAACCAATTTGTTCGATATGTGGGTAGGAAGAGATTTATTAAGAATGTTCCAGAAAAATTACGGCTATATTTTGGAGATGATGGAATTTACTCCATTGAAAAAGCGATGCGGGAACTCACTCCCACTATAATGATCGGCAAACATTAAAATCATTTAAAATCTATACTAAAAATCATGCCAAGTTAGATTTCAAGGACTGTATGTAAACAATTCCACGGGCAAGAGCTACTTGTTCTTAAACAAAAAGACTATATTATATTAAATTCACGATGCATTTTACTAAACAACAATGATTACAAGAATGTAAGGCCAAACCACAAACGGAAGAGTTTATTTTTACCAGACGAGAAAATATTTTTGTATTTTAACACTTGAAATCCCTTTTTAAAATAAATTTAAAACTTCTGGACAATAACGTTCTTTGAAGGACAATAAAGGTCAAACTATTTTCCGCCATAAAATGAAGATAACGTAAAGTTGTATTTCAGTTACTTCCTACCCACGTTTCGAACGAATTGGTTCAGCGAACGGTTGAAGTTTAAAATGTAGAATAGCCGTTGATTTTTTATTTTAAAATAATTATAGATGCCTATCGATACAAAGACGAATTGAGGATATTAAGGAATTTCAGATAGAAAATTTTACAATTTCGCCTTATTTTTTGTTCATTCGGTATTCTTAAAAGTGTCGTTTATAAAAATACCATTCGCTTTTCATGCAAGGTTACTTTTTCCCTTTGCTTGCTTTATACTAAATGTCAACGCGACAAAAAAAGGCGTGATTTTGATTGCGTCGAGTTAGTTTTTTTACGCCATACTAAAAATTTTGGTATCAATTTCAATTTAAATTTAAACGTTTCCGAGAAAATTGTCTGAATAGGGTGCCGAATGACGTACAGAGAAAAGTACGAGGTGATTTCATAAAGTTTAGTTTTCCTAAGGACATACGTAAACCCAAAGTCCTGAAAATCACTACAATGGGGTAAGTATTTTATCTAAAGTGATTATCCATTTCGTGAACTACTAAAAGATATGTCGAATAAACAAATTTAACTTGCGTTTCTTCCTTGGAAAGCCGTTATCTTTAAATTTTAAGTTGCTTAAGATCACTAAACTGTGGGTAAGTGAATAATTGACATACCTTACTTATATTTCATTAAATTATAGAACGATCTAGAAGACGATGTTACTAAGGATAGTAATTGACTCTACCGTATTTGCTAAATATTTTACTATAATTTAGCAGGGGCAAAATTAAAAGAAAAACAAATAATTTGTCACAATTAATGAGAATCAATATAGTCACTGTAATTGGCGCGTCCGATGAATTTCAAGTTCGACGTTGCGCAGTGCATTTGCATATACAAAGATAAATTAGCTTTACCCAATGGCCAACCTTCTTCGCAACAATCTTGAAAATATATATTGCTCAGTTATTACCAAAAACTTGAAAAATTGCCTCACTCTTAACGACCCGTGACAGATATTACTTTGGCATTGGTTTCGTCAATTTTCGAATCGAAACTTTAAACGCATAGTTAGCAATAGCACCTTACTTAATTTATTTATATTTAAACTGGTTTAACAGACTCGGCTTTGGTTTAAAACGGCCTCTTATTTATATTCCTAGCCAACGCTTCGCCCGTTCTAGGAATTGCATATAGAATACAAGGTCAATCTCTTTGTAAATAACGAATGTCTTGAATAATAAAATTAAAGGTCACTTAAATGGGTCACTGCATCGCTGTGGATTAAAAAAAGGTTCGACAAACGTCACCAAAACGTACATGACTTTCTATATCTAGCGAAAATTAAAAAAAAAAAACAAAAGCATATAGCAGAATGGGGACAGTCGCATATAAGCTGTATACTCACCGATAAGGCACCCAAAGAAGACGATCGCTAAGCTAGACTTAAACGCCATCTTTTGAAAATTATAATACACTATTGTATAATTAAAATGTCAGTGTGTGACTGACGCCGGCTCCGCACACTCTGGCGCACTGAGAATATTAGTTTTTGTCTTCGGGTCTTAGTCAGTGAGCGTCGCGGCGAAAGGCTGGCTCGTGTTTTGTCCCTCTCGAACTCACGGCCCAGGGTATGCGGTCACTCTCCTCACTCAAATCAAGTCGGAACACTTAAGATCCTGTTATTGTTGGACGTGTTCTGCAAGGAAATTAGGATAAACCAACTAAATTGGATTGTTTGTAGATTTGTAAAGTACGGACGGATTTTACATTAATTGGGGCATTTTAGAATAAAACTGTGAATTAAGAAAGATAAATTAATCACTTTGGCTTAACTGAAGATACTAAAACTATACATAGCACGGGTGGTAGGTAAATACATACGCCTGTAATCCCAAATGGGGTAGGCAAAGCACACGAAAGGCAAGTAGGCAAAACCATGACTATTTCAAGCCTTGTGGCCACTTCTAGCATATTTTTATGGTTTCAAGTTAGTGCATAGCCTTTCGCCTAAAATATACCTTACCTTCGTTAGTCGCCTCTTACGACATCCACGGAAGAAATGGAGAGGTGTTATTCTAAACCCGGCACTACACAGTTTATAATTAGGTTAGATACCTATTAGGTTAGATACCTATTAGGTTAGATACCTATTATAAACTGTGTAGTGCCGGGTTTAGAATAACACCTCTCCATTTCTTCCGTGGATGTCGTAAGAGGCCATCTGGTAAATAATAGATCAATATGTGTTAAACTATTTTTTTTATCACTAACGTTGTACATTGTACATGTATGTAGAAATTACTCTTGTATTTTGAAAAGGGGGTAAGCAGAGAATACGAAAACAAAACGTTACACAGACGAATTCTTGACTACATTTCAAACCACTTCAAGCAATTGCATTATAATATTGTTACATTGTATTTTGTGATTTAACAACAACACCAAGGGAAACGGACAGATCTTTATTACACAGACATACACAAATACACTCACGCCTATGTTCCCAAAAGGGGTAGGCAGAGCACACGAAACGTGACACAGACACAACCATGATTAGAACTGTATCACGCTTCGCAGCCACTTCCAGCTTAATTTTAGGTTTGAAAACAGATGGAAGAGATAGTATAGTGACATTGCCAGCCTGACACCTAAAGTATACCCAAACCCATTGCCTCCTACGACATCCACTGAAGAAACGGTTTGGTGCTATTCCAGACCCGGCACCACACGGATCTTTATTAAGGGATTAATTAAAATCAATTATTTATTTATATTCGTGTGCGGGTACTTGTATATCCGTGTATTCTATACTCTGTTTATTATGGGTTGATACTTTTAACTGTCAAATCCCTACACATTTTTGAGTAATCCCAAGATATCGGCGCAAATTATGATGATGTTTGATTTAAGAACATTAAAAAACAATGTTAAGTGTATTTGCATAAATCATTTCCAGTTTTACTAATGAATTCCAGAGATAATTTCAAATTGTGTCCGTTGAAATTCTCAACCCAAAAAAAACGAAGTAGGTATAAGGTCTCCGTTCAGTTTAAGATTTAAATTCGAATTATTCTCAGAAACCCAAAGGTAAAACTGGAAATCATTATTGAAATAACACTTAATACTGTTTGCTATTACGTTCTCAAAACGAACGGTGTCACCATTTGCGGCGACGCGTTGGGTATATACTTACATACATATTCTCACGCCTGTATTCCCAGGAGGAGAAGGCAGAGCACATGAAATTAAAAATCCAGTGCCACGTTTAGCAATTTCTGGGTACCTAATCAGATGGATAAACGTGAAATTGCAGTGACAGGTTGCTAGCCCATCGCCCACAATACACTAACCCTTTCCCAGAGTCGGCCTCTTACGACACCCACGGGAAGAAAGGGGGTGGTGCTATTCTAACCCGACACCACACGGGTCATACTTAAAAACGTGTGAGAATTTGACCGTTACAAGTCTAATATTATCCTAAAAACGATAGTTCGGATTAGGTTAGTATTTTAATCGAG
The DNA here is from genome assembly GCA_005406045.1 of Adoxophyes honmai. Classification (NCBI taxonomy): domain Eukaryota; kingdom Metazoa; phylum Arthropoda; class Insecta; order Lepidoptera; family Tortricidae; genus Adoxophyes; species Adoxophyes honmai. Next base: position 220,876 of record BHDV01021120.1, read on the forward strand.
TTGCGAGTAATTTAGTAACTAAACGTGTTTTGAACAATTAATTTAGTCGAGTTTCATTGTTCAAACTCATTTCATTACTATGTCGCTATTCGACTAAAATACTGGCATAGTCAGAGCTAGCCTTAAGAGGATAGGAGTCGCGCCCCTTCTCCATACAAACGTAGTCCCCTGTTTTCTCCGTGAATAATGACATTAGAGCAAAAACATTTTTTTCACTAAATTTGTATCTGTTGTGGCTATGCCCCTACGATTATGCCTCGTAGGGGCATAGCCACAACAGATACAAATATAATGTAAAAAAAATCTTTGCTCTAATGTCATTATTCACGGAGAAAACAGGGGACTACGTTTGTATAGAGAAGCGGTGCGACTCCTATCCCCTTCAAGGTCAATATCCATTTCTTTGGATGTACTGAAATAGGATATTGTAAGGTTTGGGTGATACTAGCAACTTGTCACTATTATACCTGCCAACTTATTTATAACCTACACAATATGCTAGAAATGTCCAGGAAAATGTTTTTTGTGCTCTGCCTACCCCGTTTGGGAATAAAAGCGTGATGTATGTATGTATGTATTTCAATACAAACTGAGACCATTTGCGATGACGCCTTGGGTTTACGTAAAAACGTGTGAGGATTTGATTGTTACGATACTAATAATAAAAACAAAGATCCCGACGAATTGAGATGGTTTTTATGGAACATTTTGTGTGCTCTGCGCACCCCATTTTGGGAATGCAGGGTATTTTTTACGTTTTAAGGTTTAGTCAAAATTGACGATGGCCAAAAGACCACAAAAATTGCTGAAATGTACAGCGACGAAACAACTAGCCATAAACAAACATAGGTAGTGTAAAGATCCTATATGTGGTGTCGGGATAGCATAAAACTTCTTCGTTTCTTCCGTGGACGTCAAAAGAGGCGACTAAGGAAATAGGCTTAGGTATGCCTTAGACGACAAAGCAACCTGTCACTATTATACTACCTCTCATATTCGTTTTTAAACCTAAAATTACGCTAAGTGTTTACGACACGTCGAATAGTCATTGTTTTATCTATGTCACGTTTCATGTGTTCTGCCTACCCTGTTCGCGAACTTAAGCGTATGATTGTATGTATGTTTATGTACCAATCTAAATAAATAAATAAAACTGTTTAAAAATAAATTCCACTAGCTTTTGCCCGCGGCTACGCTCGCGTTAAATTCCGGGTAACACAGAAATGATCTCGGAATTAAATTTAATATACGATTTTTTTGTTACTCACTAAAAGCCCGCATGCCATTTATAGCGTTTACGTTAAAAATTGCGGAATGCTCCATACAAACTTCCACGCCCCATTTTAGGGAAGTGGTGGGTTATGAAGAGACAAAAAGTAGCCTATGTCACTCTCCATGCCCTAAACTATCTCTACCAAAAAAATCGCGTCAATCCGTCGCTCCGTTTAGCCGTGAAAGACGAACAAACAAACACACTTTCACATTTATAATATTAGTATGGATACCACGACAAATTTTACTAGCAATTCTGATTAAGTTACAATGTCATTTATTTCATTGTCTACTCAGATGAATAACTCATAAAAATATAACGTATAAAGTCGCGTTCACATACGCTTAGCATAATTTAGGCGGCGTTACATGCGTCATTATGTTTCAGAACAATGCGCGCACGCATAATTAGGACAGCATTATGATTATGCAATTAATTTGACGCAAACTGCATAAAACAGGGGTGATTAAAATTTTATTGCTCTTTTAATTAAATGGATTTCATTAGTTTCTTATGTAATTAAAGGAGTGATGTAGTTTTCATGAAGGCGGGGGTTTATTTCTGTATGGTTAATAATAAGGGTTTTTTTTTAAATACACTATACGACAAACATCACGCCCTATCCAGAGGTAGGCAGAAAAACAGCGCACCGCTTTTATTCTATACTAGCTTTCCGCCCGCGGCTTCGCCCACGTGGAATTCGGTTATATTGCGGTATAAAGCACATACAACATACATGTTTACTCATATTCGATTGCAATATTTTAACTTGTTATACGATACACAGCACCATCTCCAATCCATCCATCAAGCAAATTATATTTTTGTTTTCCCTCGGGAATATCAATTTTTCCAGGTTAAAAAGTATCCTATTATTTAATCCGGATTAAGTACATTAGAAGGGACATATTCGTTTTCGTGCTCACTATTATTTTTTCCCCGTATGGTGCCGGGTTAGAATAGCACTACCCCCTTTCTTCCCGTGGGTGTCGTAAGAGTCGACTCTGGGAAAGGGTTAGTGTATTGTGGGCGATGGGCTAGCAACCTGTCACTGCAATATCACGTTTGACCATCTGGTTACCCAGCTGAAATTGCTAAACGTGGCACTGGATTTTCGAATTCACGTGCTCTGCCTACCCCTCTTGGGAATACAGGCGTGAGTATATGTATGTATGTGTATGTATTATTTTGAAGCTCAAGTATACAAAAGACATAAACGCGTTCAGGTCCATGTCACATGAACTTTGATTTTTTATTGCATCTAACTTGTATGTAGTTAAAAACTCGACAAAGACCAAAATCTCGAATACGTAAAAGTTTTAGGAGTGCTCTTACATTGTGTATTATTTGATTTTTTTGTCACAAATTTAATTTGATCGAATTAATAATAAATAGGAATATACTGTGTCAATATCAGATTAAAGTGACGCTTGTAATAGATATAATAGATCAAAAAGAAAAACAATTACTTGGCTCTAATCAATGGTACGGAACTTTAAACTAACCCCTATTTACCTAGTAAATGAAAGGTAGGTACATTGCGATATATGACGAATTAAAAAAAACTGCAAAAAATCACGTTTTTGTATGGGAGCCCCCTTAAATACTTATTATACTTAACTTTTAAAGTAGATATACAGTGTACCTACACTGGTTAACGTTAATATTTATATCCACCCAAAAACACCAAAAACTTCACAATTAATGTGTGGGAGAGTAATTTCAACAGTCTAGCACGGTTCGTGAGATACAGCCTGGCGACAGACAGACGGACAGACAGCGAAGTCCGGTACATAACCCAAAAAAAATGATATCAGTTTCGAAGGTTAGTTAGCTAAGTTAAGCTTAAGGTCTGTATTCTCATGAGGGGTAGGCAATACTATTTGCAATACTATTCAATTACAACACATTAATACAGAGGATGTTATGAGGTGTAAAATGGTAAATCCGTTTGTCGTAAATCTTCGATTTTGCAAGTTCCTATAAGGTAAAAGTACCAATGTTTAACGCCTCGACGCCCAATAGATGACACCCATCTGTCACCAGTTTTACTATGACATAAGGTTGCAAATGCCAAGTATTGGGTAAGTGTCGAGCACAGGGACGTTTACCTTATAGTGGGCGGCAACAAACTTGGCCACGTTTTAAGGGGTGGGGGTCAGTCGCATCGTTTTTTCCAGAAGCACGAACTAAAATGTTGCCAATTTACTGCCGATCATTACACCCAACGGTTTACAACATACATACAGTGGTTCCAGTGGCGTAGCTAGGTAACCAAGGGCCCTGGGACAAATTAAAAATGTGGGCCCACTGCTATTTAAACTGATTAGGTTGTGTCAAATAAACTGTGTGAGAAATTTTCAGTTCTGTTCTATCGAGAATTCTGGTAGGAATTTGAGGGCCCCCTGAGCTTGAGGGCCCCGGGGCACTGCCCCGCCTAGCCCTTTGGTAGCGACGCCCCTGAGTGGTTCAGGATGGTTACATACAAAAGGTGGCGACAGCTATATCTAAATTGAGGGTAGTATTAACGATTTATTCTCTATTTATTTTTAGAATATATTTAATAGCGAAATTTTGATTTTTTTCTTTGGAAAATTGAGAATGATTAGTTTTTAACTTATTATTATTACTGTTTGTTACAGAGTTTTTAAATACAAAAGGTATCAGTGTTTCGTGTACTCTGCTTACCCCCCATTTGGAAACATAGGCGTGATTGTATTACAGTCTAGGAAATAGATACCTGTGCCACTTTGAACCATTTTATAATGAATAATGAGGTTCATATTGCTTTGATTAGTAGACAGTATGTCACAGGAACATTTCTGGTAAAAAGGTACAAAATGGGATAGTTATCAAATTCTTTGCCTGTATGTGTTTTTCAAAGTTTCGCATTCATAATATTATTGTGATATAGTGACAGCTTTCGGGTGTGTACATGCTAGTATTCGCGTGCAGAAGATGCAAATGTCACTTTCGCGCATGCGCTAGAAAGCGAGCACCACGTCGGTTTCACTTGGCGAATCAATTGTTCAAATACTCTAATTTCAGGGTTCCTTCGTGCGGAGGTGAACCGCGCGTAAAATTATTTGTACAATTTTTTTATTTACCTTTGTTGAAATATGGTTAAAAACTTACCTAGAAACTGTTTTTCAACGAAAAAAAAACTACTCAATGACACAAATAATATATATCCAATCCATTACTTCCGTGGATATCGTAAGAAGCGACTAAGGAATTCGGTTTCGGTGTATTTTACGCGACAGGCTAGCAACCTGTCACTATTATACGTGCCAACATAAAACCTAAAAAAAATATGATAGAAGTGGCAACGGAACATGAAGTTGTGTCTATGTACCGTATCGTGAGCTCTGCCTACCCCCTTTAGGAATATACGCGTGATGCATATATGTAGTGTTCAAGATAAAAAACCGACTTAAAAATTACTTTACACAATTTAAATAGCCAATTGATTCGTTCGTGAATTAACATAGTGAAGATATGCAACATGTATTGTGGAGCTTACAGTCCTTAATGAAGGCACCCGTGGGTGCGTAATTAAGTGAATCTAATAAGAAAATGTTACTCCCACTGTGCGCCCACTGTGTTCTAGGAAGAATACCACTACCATTGTGCTTACATTACAGTCACCGTACTCGCTAGCGACAGTAAGGCTCAATTCACACCAGAAGAGCAGCACAGCGCGGCGTAGCGGAGTGCAGTTTCAGTGTCATGAGAATTTCAACTTTATTTTCATTACAATAAGACTTATTATCGCATGAGAAACTCTAACGATGCGCACGGATGCCCGCGGATCCGCGGGAATTCAAGCGCATTCAATAAACAAAGCCGTGCGACTGCGCGAGCTGTCGCGGGAATGCCCGAGGATGCTCGAGTAGTCGCGACGGCCGCTGTAAATACATATGTCAATGTGCGGCGGAACGTGGGACTCTTCGGCTCAATTCACACCAGAAGAGCGGCGAAGGGCGGCGAAGTGGAGCGCAGTTTCAGTGTCATGAGAATTTTAACTTTATTTTCATTACAATAAGACTTATTATCGCATGAGAAACTCCAACGAGGCGCGCGGATGCCCGCGGATCCGCGGGAATTCCGGCGAATTCCATAAACGAAGCTGTGCGAACGTGTCAATACATATGTCAATATGTCAATAATTATGTAAATTCCAGCGACTTCCTACGCATTCCAGCGGCTTTTCGAGCAGTCGCAGGAATCCTCGCGCATTCTCCACGGAGCGGGTCGCTGCGCTAGGCCGCGCTGCGCTGCTCTTCTGGTGTGAATTGAGCCTAAAGCGAAGTCCCAAACCCACTGACAGCGTTAGCGGGACGGCCCAAAACGCGGATAGGTAAAAAGCTTGTAGTCACTAGAATCTAGTGCATAGAAATCGAAAGCGATAACGCCCCCTTGTGGCCGCTGCAGGACTAAAGGGAAGCGGTAAGAGACTCAGATCATTTTCAAAAATTATGTTTGTATTGTCACTACAACACCAAATACTAAAAACGAAATTTCCATAGAAAAAAAACATGTTTTTTTTTGCTGTTTTTGGTACGGAATCCTTCGTGCGCGTGTTCGACTCGCACTTGGCCGGTTTTTTTTTTCAGGTCGTAGGCACATAAAGTGGCAAACGCATTCACTTCAATCACACCCTGTAGTAGACGCAGTGAGCAATAGAATAAAAATCGAGAGTATGGTTGGCTAGCACTCCTGCAGCCTTCACTCGCCCAGACTCCTCAAGGCACATCGTGAGAGTCTGGATGGGGCAAGGGTGAATATTCGGGCGTTTGAACCGCTGTCATTATTCTCAACACTTTTTTTATCAGATTCCTTGAGAAATGTGTATATAATAATCTAGTGTGTACCTCTATATCAGGCACAGACACTATACAGGGTGGCCCATCCAAAACGGTCAGTATGGGGAAGTCCGAAACTATACGAGATACGAAGATCTCTTCTTAGGAACCATGACATCGATTTTAATAAAAAGAAAAACTGCATTCATACATTTAAAAAAAAATGTGTACTCAGTTGTTTTGAAAAAAAAAACTTTTACTATTTCTATTTAGATATCGATTGTGTAGGTCTTAAGCATTAAATATGTGCAAGAAACATGATTTCTAAAATGAATAAAATGCATTGTTTTTACATGCTTTAATTTATTTTAGTAGGTGTTCAGAGTGATCACAGTTACAAACGTAGTAGGTATTGAGAAAGGCGGTGGTCACTTCGAACACCTACTAAAATAAAATCAAAGCATGTAAAAACAATGCATTTTATTAATTTTATAAATCATGTTATACACACATATTTACTGCTTAAGACCCACACAATCGATATCTAAATAGAAACAGTGTTTTTTTTTTTTCTAAACAACCGGGTTCGATTCCCGGACTGGGTACACATTTTTTTTTAATGTATGAATGCAGTTTTTCTTTTTATCAAAATCGATGTCATGGTTCCTAAGAAGAGATCTTCGTATCTCGTATAGTTTCGGACTTCCCCATACTGACCGTTTTAGATGGGCCACCCTGTATAACACACTTATTCTACCATTTTTTTAAGAAATCTGATAAAAAAAGTATTGAGAATAATTACAGCGTAAAATTCACCATGCGAATTGTTTACGCTTTCGCTAGCGAGAATTGTAAATGTGAACCCATGGTAAGGGCTGTAACCTCATGTACAACTATGTTTAAGAGTATAAGGAATTAAGAAATTGATTTTGAGTCCTAATCACATGTAATAGAGTCGACGGTTAACAGCGAGCGACGTTTAAGTCGTTTTCCTTTGTGGATATGAGAGCATTTTGTGAACAAGACTCAATGGAATATTTTATTAGTTGCTTTTCAATAAATGTTTCTTAGGATGAACGTAGGAAATAATTATTTAGATAATTTTATTCGTCTCATGTTAACACCTTATGTAGTAGATATAGGTACATAATGTTTTATCCGCTGTGTGTGGCACTGTAGTTCGCGAACGGGTGACCTGAATTAGATGTGTTTTTTTTTTACATACCTATTTCAGAAAAAAAAATACGTGCCGATTTTTTTTTTATCCTGTCAAATAAAGGGAAAACTTTTTGTTTTAATAATGTAAACTGACAAATATAGTCTATTTTGTTAAAATATCCTCCTGTCGGGTTAGAATATCACCTCTCCATTTCTTCCGTGGATATCGAGGCGACAAAGGAAATAGGTTTAGGTACGCTTTGGGCGACAGGCTATCAACCTGTCATTAATATCCCTGCCAACTCAAAACCCAAAAAAAAAACACTAGAAGTGGCCCCAAAGCGGGAAATATATATTCATGGTTTTGTCTAATACAGGCGTGATGTATGTAGGTATGTATGTAAATATGTATTTTTTTTATTTCAATGCTACCACATTCCGTGTATTCTCTCAAATGAAAGCCGCCATGTTGCAGGCCGGTATCAAGATAAATGCGATACATGACATGAAAAGGACGTAGATAGTGGTGAATAACGACACAACTCTCTATCACGATGTCGATCGTTTCGCGTCCATAGATGCAGAAGGGAACGCGGACGTCTGTCTTAAGGGGCATAATGCACCTGACTTTATAACCAGAGATCGGAAAAAATTGCGACATTTTTTGCAATAATGTGGACTTGACTCCAAATTTAATCAAAATTTCAATTAATTATTAATTGAAATATAATTTGATTTTTGGAGATAATAGTTTATTTATAAAGTGCTTATAAGCACGTGTTTGCGCTCTGTTTATAACCCACGGATTAGTTAAAGAAACTTTCTTTATTCTGATCCGTGTTTCAACCTATACAAGATGGCTGATGGCTAGATGACTAGAAAAACTATTTAGTCCGTCAGATAGACTACGAAAAAATATTGGACCCATATTTTTTCTTTTATTTGACAGACATAAAATGACGATAATACAGAGCCTGAACGTTTCGCGTGACGTCACGTTTGAGTAAAAATTGTACTGATTTTTACTCAAACGTGACGTCACGAGCCCCCACTCAGGAAGTTTTATGATCTGTACCTTTATCGATGTTTAATTATTTGATCAACTAAAAAAATATGTGTCTCATTTCTTTCCATAATCTAACTTACAGACTAAATTAGAATGATATATTTTTAAACCTGTCATCATCCCTATTGACCGTAAAGATTTTAACTACGTCTCTGAAAACCCCTGTGGAGTATTTGCTGGAATTTTCAAGCAAAAAATATTTACGAAAATCTGAAAATTTTAGCCAGTCTTTTTGTGCTTCTTAGTAAACCGCGTAGCATCTCAATGTCGAACAGTTGCAAGACAAGTGCATACACGCCGACTAATGGGACTTGCGTACGGGACGTATGTAAAATACATACATACAATCACGCCTGTATTCCCAAACTGTAAGCAGAGCACACAAAACGCTACATATACAAAACGATGACTATTTCACGTTTTGATGCCACTTATAGCATTTTTTTTTTTTTTAGGTTTTGAGGTGGCAGGTTGCTAGCCTGTCGCCTAAAGTATACCTAAACCTATTTTCCTTAGTCGCCTCTTACGACATCCACGGAAGAAATGGAGAGGTGTTATTCTATCCCACCACACAGGGAATATAAAATACAGGGCGCAATAACCTGAAATGCGATAAAACATTTTTCTCCCACAAGGTTAATAATGAAAACTTTCAGGATAAATTTTACAGGGGTTTTTAGACGCGTATAGTCGACCACTGGTAAATATTTACGGTCAATGTCTGGCCACTCTATTTTTCAGTCTGTTTCAAACAGATGAAGAGCGCGACATTATTGATAAAAGCAAAATGAAAACAGAAACAATAGACGCTCGTTGACTAACGTATAGCAGCTACTAGGGTGGCTTGAATGAATGTGAGGTATTGTTATACATATTATAAATATGAATATTGAAGACAGTAAATAAAAGACCTAATAATGCACAGAAATTCTGAGCTTTGAATGTCCAAAGTGAAATACTATTTCTCTCAAATTTATGCAAATTGACGACTTGAGTACCTTTATTTTTTGATGATAGCATTGTATTTGTAAGTATATAAGTGTTCACTATATTTCACATAAAAAACACGAAACAAAAAAAATATAAGTAGGATGGTGACTTAGGTACAGAGGTGAAGTACAGACTTTTTTTCTATCAACCAAAATTTAATTGTATCATATTTTAAAAACGTTTGTATAATTATAAAGACTGCATTATATTCTACGTGATAATCTTTAGAAGTTTCCGTTTTAGGTGTATAAGTTCCCTTAAGGGTGAAGCCGTGGGTACATAATTTCGTGTATTGTGCGCTCTATAGTTTTAGTTATAGAGGTACAAATCTTGTTCAAACACTATTTAAGCGCATCGATTGAAAATATTTAAATATATGTTACACTAGCTTTCCGCCCGCGACTTTGTTCGCGTAAATTTCGGATTTTGGGGTCGTAGGTTTCTGAGCCTATACATTACAAACAAACAAAGTTTTCCTCTTCATAATATTAGTGTAGATGTAGATATCTAAACACAAATATTTTACGGAATCCTCTTTTTTTCAAAATAAAATTTAGCCTATGTTACTCGTGGATAATGTGGCTTTCGAATGGTGCAAGAATTTTAAAAAACGGTCCAGTAGTTACTGAGCCTATTCATTACAAACAAACAAACAAAGTTTTCCTCTTTATAATATTAGTGTAGATGTAGATGTAGGTATCTAAACCCAAATATTTTACGGAATACTTTTTTTTTTCAAAATAAAATTTAGCTTATGTAACTCGTGGATAATGTGGCTTTCGAATGGTGCAAGACTTTTCAAAAACGGTCCAGTAGTTCCTTAGCCTATTCATTACAACCAAACAAACAAACAAATAAACAAAGAAAGTTTTCCTCTTTATAATATTAGTGTAGATTTGTGAGATACATTGAGAATTATGAGGCGACTGAGTAATTAAGTTTAGGTAGGTACTTCCTGAAGTCAGGCAAGCAACTTATCACTAAAGAAGATTTTAAAGTTTCATATCTACATACCCCTCGATATGAAACGTGAAATTGCCTTGTCTATGTAACAATTCGTTTGCTCTCCCTTACCTGGGAACATACGAGTAGGTATGATTACTAATATTTAATCAAGGTTAATAGCTTCGGAAAAAAATCGACCTCGTTTTTTTATAAGAATACGATTTAATGGTAATGTTTTCCTCTTAAGTATGCTTGCTCGGCTACCGATATAAATCTATAAGATTATGACTGAACGACGTAGTGGGAAAGAGATGGTTGCGTAAGTATGTATAGTCAACATACGATGACATTGCATCAATAAATCGGTAGGAGATGGAATTTGACACTGGTAAACGTACCACGATTTAACTAAACTACAGTGGTCGGCAATAAATTTGGCAAGATGTTAAGTCGTGGGGGTAAGCTCGCGTATCGCTTTTAAAAGGTAAAACAAGGCCTAAAGGAATTTACCCGCACTACATAAAACATTGCCAAATTATATGCCGGTAGAAATCTATGGCCGGTAGCTATAAACTATTCGACATTAAACTTTGTCAGATTTTAAATAAAGAATGATTTGCATTTAAGTCGAATTTGATTAATAGGACACAATTTTTTTTCTTTACGGGTAGTCTCCGATAAGACCTACCTCCAAAGAAAACAAATAGAAGCGATGCATTCAGGAAATAGTTATGATTGTTGGGTTATGAGTAGTTTACCTATACATGTAGCAAAGAATCTGGGACGGATCACCAAGGGGAGTGGGTTAAAATCGTACATCTTCACGAGTTGTTATTATATAAGAATTATTATTATAATGTTTTAGAATAAAGTTGAGAAGGTGACAAATCCCAAATATTTTAGTTTCACATCTCAACAACATAAAACTACTCAACAGATTTCGTCTTAACCTGTAACGCCTTAACCATATCTAAAACATCATCAAAATAGTTTTCAAATAGGTACAACAAACCGCAGCCAAATCAGTTTACGCGTTTCTGAAACGCGCTGCCACAAAAAGACATTCACAGAGCAGTCGAATTAATAATACCCTTTTTTAGTAGGGGTTAGAGATAGAGACAAATTGACTCGACTCGCAACCAATCCAATTCAAAGTTTAACAACATTCTTTCAAGTAAACAAACACGTAATGCAAACAGCAATAAAAGGAAACCACACTTAAATATCGAACATAAAACGGCCGTAAAAATATCCATACAGCGCCATATCCTTTTAGACTTTTCACTATGTCCTGGCTGGCACTAGAACCCACGTACCTACCTATAAGGGTACTTGTTGTCGACGCCGGCCGGTATATAAGGTAGAGATTGGACGCGGCCCTGACATTGCCCTATGGGACCCTAAGCCCTGTTTATCTTCCCTGCTACCCGTGGTTTCTGCTATCCTGGTACCATGCTGAAAATAATCGCGATCCTCGCTCTGGCCCATTTGACGATTGGGAATCCGTTGCTGGAAAAACTTAAGACGAATCGACATAAGCGGTTGTTATGTAAGTTTCCTTTTTTTATTGCCTATGCCTGTGTCCTTTAGACGTAATCATTTTTTTAAATGCTTTTTACGACTGTGCTGAGCATTGTTTGATAGCGTACAGTGTTCGAAATCTAGTGGCAAGATTTTAAGTGTGAGGGTAAGTTCGCGAGCCATTTTTTTTTAAATTACCCCCAATACTTAAAATTTTGCCACGTTAAATAACGGACTTAATGTTCCATTGTTCCACTTATCGGCATTTATCTTACTATTTATTTAATTAACAACGAAAATGACGATTATATAAAGGAATTTAAAAACAAAAGTATAATATAAGTACAGTATACTTAGAACGTGGGATTGCTTTTGGTTTTTTATCTCTTATGTTTTTTATTCCCAGTTGTAGCCAGTTCTTAGGTTTCGATTTTTGTTTTACTACGTACTACGTACAGTCACTAACCGGGATTGTTGAGCCACTTGCCACTGTTCGCAATTTAGACGTGTAATCAATGACCGACGTGACGGACTAGATGTCAGCTCTTGGATTAAAATTACACGACCAAGTTACAAACATAGGTAATTGGCTCAACAATCCCTGTTCGCGATGGTACATCTAGATTTAAGAGATCGCTAGGGCAAGGATGAGATTTAAGTATCTTACCCTGTTGAACTAGAAAGCGAAATGTTAATTAATCAAAGGAAATTAATTAGACAATCCCGATTTTTAGAGGATGTTGTAATAGACAACTAGGGTAACAGCTTGGTAAATTTATATTTTGGTACCCCTTTTATATAGATTTTGACTTAAAAATGGACTAAAAATGCGCCTCCAGTAGGCAATACAAACAAGGTGTTACGTTTATACGGTGTTTATTTTTCTTAGCGATTCGAAATCGACGTTTTGTATGGATATTTCCAAAACAGTTGCGTTTAGCGTACCTACTCATTTTATGCTTACTATAGTAACCAACAATGCTTGACGATTTGAAACTTATGTTCGTCTTAAGTTACTAATAAACTAACAATGGAAATCAATTTAAATAGCAAAAAGAATCGAATCGACTATTTTGCAATAGACTTCAAGAAACTGTAAACTAAAGTAAATTAACCATACTTCGGACAACTTAATAATTAGTAAAACATTTCTTTCACCCTATTTCATTTATACATGTAATATCCATATAAATGATATATTACGTCACCATTCGCATTATATTTTTAAAACAAGGCGTTAAAATAAATTCTCTGCAAAAACAAATGAGGGTATGACCATAAACTCGTTTCAACCGCCTTTCTTTGTAAAACGAAAATTTTTCAACTTTGTTGTAACAGGAACAAGTTCAGTGGTGTTTTCTCCAACATTACAAACGAAACTCATCGATGAGTGACAATTGCTTCTAACGCACAAATTTGCCAAATTTTATGTAACATAAAAACTATTGATCCTTTCTTTGCCGCTGACGCCGATCGGAGTTTCTAGTACCCTGCAAGAAACCTACGCACTCCTTACTTAGTTCAAAAGCCACGATGCACTGCCCGCTGGTCGATGAACCCAATCCCTAGGCCACATAACTTATCCTTAATCCAAAGACTCCGCTCTGTCAGAAGCAAGAAGACATTCATCTTACACATTGCTATAGACTTATGCACTTTTAGAATTGCAACGTATTTTTTTATTTCTTTTTGAATTCTTTGTTCGAATAACTTATGGAGCTTCGTTTGTCGGACTATTTGTGTAGATAGCAACACAAGTGTACAGCCAGGAAAAAAGGTACCGACATGGTCAAAGGGCCAAAATTATGTCCTTAATGGTGAGATAAGTGTATATGTCATCAGAAAATAACGAGATCCGTAAGTTGATAAATTCCTTTAATTTTTCTAGCTATAAACTTCCGTAAGATTCTAAACGAGAGACAAGTTGTTTTTTACGCCCACAGTTTCGTAAAATTATAATTTTAGGTCAGGTTAGGTTAGGTTCCGTTATTTCCGGTGACATACATATTTCTGTCACTTTGATAGTGTATGCATCTTTTTGCTGATTGTTTAAGCTAAAACATCTTTCAAGAACGCGTTTACAACGAACTAAATTAAGCTTTTAATTTGTGCCGTGTGGTGTCGGTTTTAGAATAACATCTCTCCATTTCTTCCGTGGATGATTTAAGAGGCGACTAAGGAAATAGGTTAAGGTATATTTTAGGCAATAGGCTAGTAATGTCACTGTTGTATCTCTTAATTTAAAACCTATGCTAGAAGTGGCTACGAAACGTGAAATAGTGCTTTTGCCTATGTACTCTGTCTACCCGACTTGGGATTACAGGCGTGATGTATGTATGTGTGATTTAGCTAAGAAAACGGAACTTCAACTAGCTATTGGGCTTTCTATGTCCGTTCTTAAGTTTTGCTGATCGTACAATAGCTACGGCCATTCCTTCTGCATTACAGGGAATGATTTGTGGTTCTAATAATAGATTTATAATGACATGCAACATTTTTGTTCTGGGAATAGGGTTGGTTGCAATTTAAATTGATATGAGTGTATATTATAAGTACAGAGTGAAATAAAAATCGTGATAAAAAATAAGTTTCTTACTCAGTCAATGCTGGACCCGACCACTGATTAAAATAATTACGGTCAATTTGCATACATACATTCATATACATATACATAACATCACGCCTCTTTCCCACAGGAGTAGGCAGAGAATACTTTGTTCCACTCGCTACGATCCTGACATACCTCTTTTGCTTCATCCACGTTCATCAATCTCCTCATACATGCTCGTCGGTTTCGGGTACTCTTACCCTGACCTGTTTCTAAAACGTCCGCGATTTGGTCACGGAACGTCCGTCTAGGTCTTCCCCTCCCACTGCACCCATCCACTATTCAATTTGCAGCCACCCTGTATATGTATGATAAATAGAGTTCGACTGAACAAGTTTCGGCTTAGTCCGTAGCCCTTCATCTAGAAGCTTCGGCGGCAGCTGACAAACGGGCATTGCACTCCACCGCTCTGTACCCCTACATTAAGATCAAAACAGGAGCCACTCTGGTCAGCCTTAATACGTATCAGTTTCTGGAACCGAGACAGCGCCTCCCAGCGGCACGTTAACACACCTGTCGTGATCGACAAGACAGTTCTGTATTAAGAGGATAGGAGTCGCGCCACTTCTCCATACAAACGTAGTCCCCTGTTTACTCCGTGAATAATGACATTAGAGCAAAACATTTCTTTTCATTAAATTTGTATCTGTTGTGGCTATGCCCCTATGATTTGCTTTTATCGATTATCTTTTTTTTTTGTTTTTTTATTTAGAATATTGATAAAAGCAAATCATAGGGGCATAGCCACAACAGATATAAATATATGTAATGTAAAAAAAATGTTGCTCTAATGTCATTACTCACGGAGAAAACAGGGGACTACGTTTGTATGGAGAAGTGGCGCGACTCCTATCCTCTTAGAACAACTGTCGTGATCGACGAGACAGATGTGTATTAACTCAGACGAGAGTGACTCTTGTTTTGATGGTAATGACACCAACGAGAACACTTGGAGTATTTCGTGGTACAACACTAATGAGATGTCGAGCTAAACTCAAAAGAGGCGAATTATTTGTATCATTAATTTCCGTTTGGTGTCAGGTTTAGAATAACACCTCTCTATTTCTTCCGTGGATGTCGTAAGAGGCGATCTGTCACTATTGTACCTGACACCTCAAAACATAAAAAATATTATGCCAGAAGTGGCTACAAAACGTGAAATAGTCATCGTTTTTGTCTATGTAGCGTTTTGTGTGCTCTGCCTACCCCGTTTGGGAATACGGGCGTGATTGTATGTATGTATGTATTAATTATAAAGTTTGTTCCAGTTTACGACGAGCAAGGAAACCTCGTCCAAACTTACAACAACCCGCTTCGCGATATTCCAGAGCAAATGGAGAAGATGCCGTTCTTCGGCTCATTTTTCCAGCCCTTCTACAACTACTTTAAAGTAAGTTAATATAACAATCGAAGCACTTGGATTAGGCTCATGCACTTGTGGGGAGTCGTCATTGGTAGAATCTTCGGGATCCCACTGCGTCTCCCAACCCGGCAAGCCGACAACACCGGAGAGGTTTTAGTGGGTATGTTCCCCCTCACCTTCCACTCGGGAAGAGGACAGGGGAAAGAGTCCCACATAACCCCGGCACTACCCATGCCCGGGCGTATACGTAAAGTATTTCCTCTCCGACAAAAAAAAACGGCTCGTGCACTTGTGAAACGTTATTCTAATTAAATCTAATCAAGAAAATAACCTTCATATCTAGCCTGGGTTGGTGCCCACTGTTGGGCAAATAACGTCATTTTACGATTGCAAATAGTATCTGTGTTCGAATGTTATCTGCATGTTGACCGCTCGATTTAAAAACGCCGTACCTACCTATTCTAAGGGTCTCACACACAGGTGTAATGTTCCTGTGTATGCTTTTTCCAGCCAGCCTCCTCGTACGGCAGCCGTCCAATGACCTACATGATCCCAGTGTCCGATGAAGTCATCCATCATATAGTATCAGACCCTCTCATGCAGAACAAGTTGGTCCTGCCGGCACGAGACCCGGTCGTCGAGATGAACAGCCTCTGCACTGGCAAGAGGGCGCAGATACCTTCGCCCAAGATGTGCAACACTTTCCTGAACTGCTGGGACGGGTGGGCGGTGGAGCAGGAGTGTCCGAATGGGCTGTTCTTCTCTGTGGAAGGGTATTGCGATTACCCGCAGAAGGTGGATTGCAAGGATCGGAGAGCGATTGGTGGGTATGCCTAGCTGGGACTAAGCTAGTGGTTCAGTTGAGTTGCGAGTGATTTAGGAACTAAACATGTCTGAGCAGTGAAAATTTATTAGAGTAATATAGCAAGTTTGTAATTTAGTCAGACGCAAATGGTTGGACCGATGATGCTACTTGGTAAGTGGGAACTTGACACCCTGGATTAGCACGTCGTCAGTTTTTATCGTGGAAAAATGCTTGTTTCCCGCGGGATCGATGTTAGTAAATTATACCCAGACTGATATTACATTTCTCTATTCTATTAACACTCTTAAAATATTATTTTTGCAAAACTTTATTTTTTGCTGTGAAACTTTGTAAGAATGGATACAATTATAGATGACTAGCTTTTGCCCGCGGCTCCGCTCGCGTTAAATTCGGGGTATCACAGAAGAGATAGCACACATACCAATTTTATAGCTTTCTACATTGAAAACTTCCACTCCTCACTGTAGGGAAATGGGGGGTTTTGAAGAGACAAAATGTAGCCTATGTCACTCTCCATGCCCTAAACTATCTATCTCTACCTAAAAAATCACGTCAATCCATCGCTCCGTTTAGCCGTGAAAGACGGACAAACAAACAAACACACTTTCACATTTATATATTGGTACGGATTTTTACTTTTGACGATGATATTATAGATGGCACATGAGAAACTAGCTGTGCCGCCCGCGACTCCGTCCGCGTGGAATAGTGACTAATTTCCCCCTGTTTTTTCCACATTTTCCAATATTGCTTCGCTCCTATTAATCGAAGCGTGATGTCATACAGCCTAAAGCCTTCCTCAATAAATGGTAACACAAAAAGAAGATTGAAAGAAATCACATCATCCATTTACCAAACTAATAAATTATCATGTGCCTATCTACACTGACCATCAGTGTTATTCTGACAAGTCAAACAGTTCTAAAGGTCATTGACATGTCCCTAGCACGTAATTTTTTGTGTAAGGAAATGAAACTTGTGAACTTAACAGATGTCGTCAGTTCAGTGGAAATGTCATGTGTTAAGTAATCGGCAAGTTACACAACCGAGTTACATCCGATGAACTTAATCTTTACCACTTTGTGTGCTTTGTTTTATAATACGTTTACCATTTGGTTAACTGTGAATTTTAAAAAATGACCTAAATACGTCTCACTGCTGGGCATGGGAGGGTGTAAACTGCAGTCACCCGAGCCCAGTGCGGATTAGGAGCTTCGTATCCAATATTGAACTTCTTCACTGTGCAGGTTTCCCCACGATATTTTCCTTCACCCATTTTGAAAGATCTGAACCCACAACCCTTTGCTTTCTCTGCATATTCTATAATGATTTTGTAATAGGTAAGTTTCATCAGGGATATGCTTTTTGCAAGTACCTAAGTATAAGTTATATTATGACAGGACTTAAAAAAATTAAAACAAATTCTTTAATTTTGTCCTATTGTCATGAGATGGAAGGAGTGGTCTGTGCCCGCAGTAGGACGCATGTAGGCTAGATAATGATAATAATGACAATGATGACGATGTAAATGACGATGACGATGATAATGACGATGACGATTATGATGACTATGATGGTGGTAGTGCTAATAATCGTAGCAAAAATGATGATGTCGTTGAGGGTGATCACGATAGCGAGGATGAACCCGATAATGATGATGACGACGATTATAAGGATGACGTTGGTGACGATGATGATGATTTTAATAACGATGATGATGCTGGTGGTGATGACGATGGTGTTGACGATGATTTGTTTCTATTTAAAGACAAACCAGCGCCCCAGTCGCCGCGGTGCGCAAGCGACTTCGAAGCCTTCAGAAGCGAGTCGAGCTGCTCCGAGTTCTTCGTCTGCGTGAACAGGCAGCCGGTGCGGTTCCTGTGCCCTGCTGACCTGTCCTACAACCAGGTTACTATCATGATCCTGGGCCCTCAAGAACAGATCCAAGGAGGTTTTTTCATACCCAATGGGTGATGTACAATCGGGGAAATTGGATGTTTAGCAGGTTGAAATACTTCTAAAATTGGCCTGATTACTGTTTCCAGCCAGTTGCATAACATAAATACCTACACAATATTGAACTTCATGGTGAAGTTTGTCCTATAATGCGAACAAATTATAAAGACGGTCAACATCCAATTACCCTGACTGTACAGGGGCATCTCTAGCATTGGCGTGCTGGCCGAGCATTGGTGAATCAACCAAGTGCAAGTCGGGATATTGTCTGTTTGCTGTCAACTTTAGAATAACACCTCTCCATTTCTTCCGTGGTTGCCGTAGGAAGCGAGGTTTTAGGCGACAAGCTAGCATCTTGTCTGTATTATACAAATTAAACCATAAAATAATATCTTGGAAATGGCCACAAAACGTGAAAGGTTTTATCTATGAAGTGATATTTGTGTTCTAGTTTAGGTAAATCACAAGAAAAGTTACATGGATAAAATAATGGATTTCACGTGTGGTGTGGCGAATCTTTTACCTTTAAATTGAATAAAAGAGGTGGCAGATTGTCAGCCTGTTTCAAAACATACTTTAATCGTTTTTTTTTTCTTTAATCGCCTTTTACAACATGGAAGAAATGAACCCAGTACCACTCGAAACGTACCATCGCGAACCGGGATTGTTGAGCCACTTACCTATGTTTGTAACTTGGTCGTGTAATACTAATCTAATAGCTGACGTCTAGTCGGCCACAACTGTCATTGATTACACGTCTAAATTGCGAACAGTGGCAAGTGGCTCAACAATCCCGGTTCGCGACTGTACCTGAGGATCATTGTTCTCTTAACATTTCCATTACCTACTTTGTGAACTGAGGAGTGATGTATATACTTCCAGGACCTCGGCATTTGCGACTATCCCGACAGGGTAAGCTGCTCCGCATCGCCCAGTGCTCCTCAGAGCACGGCAGCGCCCGCGCCGCCTGCTGCCAGCGAAGCCACGCCCCCACCTGACTCCAAGACTATACTCATGAAGAGTTCAGTCTACAATACTCAAAGTAAGTCTTACCGCTACATTAAATGAGTAGGAATTGCCGTGAGAAGTTAGAAGTCATTTAGCGGCCAATGTCATAAAACGAATAGTTTTGACGTGACAACGTCTTATAATTCGATGGAGCCGGGTGCACACACAAATAATTTTAAACAAAAAAAAACCGACTTCAAATCTATACTAATATAATAAAGCTGAAGAGTTTGTTTGTTTGTTTGAACGCGCTAATCTCAGAAACTACTGGTGCGAATTGAAAAATATTTTTTATGTTGGATAGACCATTTATCAAGGAAGGCTTTAAGCTATATAACATCACGCTGCGACCAATAGGACCGAAGAAACAGTGGAAAATGTAGGAAAAACGGGGGAAATTTGTCACTATTCCACGCGGACGGAGTCGCGGGCACAACTAGTTAGCAATATTTTGAAAGTATTCTGTTTACTGAATGTAAAATCTTGACTTCATCAACAAATTACCGAAAACGCCGTGCATCTCCATATAAAATTTGAAGAGTTCCCTCGATTTCTCCAAGATTCCACCATCAGATCCTGGTGTCGTGCAAATGGGACCAATTTCGAGTTATACCCTTTCGATTAAAAAAAAAATTTTGAAAATCGGTCCACGGGTTTTCGAGTTATCGAGTAACATACACACAAAAAAAAAATAAAAAAAAAAAATAAATAAAAAAAAATAAAAAAATTAGGTCAAATTGAGAACCTCCTCCTTTTTGAAGTCGGTTAAAAACATGACCTATATGGCGTTACCTTGATGACATCGATTTGAGGCGTCCCATTAAACCGATACGTTGCAGAAAGTTTATCAGAATTTCAACTCCAATTCTCAGTCTTCGATAGCTCAGTTGGTATAGCGGTGGACTGCAAAGACACAGGTCACCGGTTCAAATCCGGTTCGAAAGAGTTCTTTTTGTATTTTATTTTTTAATGCATGCTATAATATACATATGTTAGTTATATTATAATATTAAATGAATATACTGTAGTAGTTCATTCAAAATAAAATTAAATTAAAAAAAATATTTTGAAAAATGGAACCACTCGATTAGTATTTTCTTATGACGTACGGTAAGTCTTTAAGGTGTCGAATTGTATACGGCATAAGGTAGGCTAGGCCTGGGTTGTGCGAGTTCACGGGTTTGCCGCTAGATGGCGTTGAAATTAATTTAAAATGATTGGTATGTAAAAAGTATAAAAAGCTACCTCTAAATTGCGACGACACGTTTGAATATACTGTAGTAACTGATTAATTTTAATTAAGACGTTGTCACGCTCAACTATCGTCAGTAAACCAACTTTACAGACCCGTCCCGTTTTTTTGAGGTTACTTTCAAAGACAGACGACCGGCAGGATAGACTACCAGTTATTTTCTGACGTCTCTAATTAGACAGAGACAGGTATAGTCTTAACTTGCGCTCATTTCGACTAGCGCCTTGCTCTGCTAAGCCGGTAGTTAAGAGGATAGGAGTCGCACCACTTCTCCATACAAACGTAGTCCCCTGTTTTCTCCTTGAATAATGATATTAGAGCAAATTTTTTTTTACATTATATTTGTATCTGTTGTGGCTATGCCCCTACGATTTGCTTTTATCGATATTCTAAATAAAAAAAAGCAAATCGTAGGGGCATAGCCACAACAGATACAAATTTAATGAAAAAAAAATTTTGCTCTAATGTCATTTTCATATTCACGGAGAAAACAGGGGACTACGTTTGTATGGAGAAGTGGCGCGACTCCTATCCTCTTAATTATCACGATACACTACCCTCTGTCAATATACTAGGTGCTCGAATGCAAGTAATATTGCGCATGAAGGTCCAAGGGATTTCATTGCACAAATAATAGCAACCTGAATCTGTGTGGTGTCAGATTTGAATAAAACCTCTCCTTTCCATGGATGTCGAAAAAGACGACTTACGACATAGATTTAGTTATGTTTTAGGCGACAGGCTAGAAGCCTGTCACTATTATTACCTCTGGCAACTGTTTTTAAACCTGAATTTATGCTAGAAGTGGCTGCGAATCGTTGTTCTCTCTATACACAGTTCTGTATAAGACCCATGACTAATTCACGATTCGCATCTAACTATTTGTAACGTTTCTAAGTATGTAACTATTCGTTTGCTCCGTCTTCCCCTTTTGGGAATATAGGCATACTGTATGGTTGTATGATTACTATCTTTAAAAAAATGCACGTGTGGACTCCAAGCTAAAAAAAATGTTTTTTTTCGTAATTTGTAGAAACTATTTGCTTACCAAAGGTATATGAGAATTGGGTGTGGCAATCCGGACAACATAACCAATTGCAACTGTTTTACTGCTAGGAGCGAGTTAGAAAGTGTATCGAACGATATTCAAACTTCAATAAATAATAATTTTATTATGATTGTAATAGAAAGCGCAGGTTGTACTCTCTCACGCTCCAATGATCAGTTCGATGTAATATACAGGGTGGACATAATGAATGTGATACAAATAGATGAGATTCAGTAGCTAATTCACTACATTGAACGTAATTGGTACATTTTCTTTAGCTTTCATTTTATCTCTATTTAGAATCACGAGCTCTTTCCAATCGAACGGGAGAATAAGGGTTCTTATTTCTTTGCCGTTACCATTTTCCATTGTGTAACAGAATAAGAAATTGCAAATAACCTCGAATGTATGTCACTAGATAGAGTAAAAAGTTTTGAGAAATGTTAGTCTATCAGTTTTCGTTCACTTTTTCAGTTTAATTTTTTATAGTTATTTGGTGGAATTATGCAAAATTTAGATCAAGTTCAATATGTCACCCTGTGTCTAAATTTATCATGTCCTGCCCAACGTAGAATTGAAATTATTTGAATTTGAAATTTTATACTATTCATCAAAAAATCTAGTTTACTTTGTCATGTACTTCATAAAGGACGTTGGGCAGGATGGGGATTGATTCTGTTAGTAGGAGCCAGTACTCACATTGTCAGTACAGTCAATAATCCAAGCCCCACAAAATAATATAAATGTGAAAGTGACACTGGCCGTTGCGTTTTCAAGCTCCAATAGCTAAATTGATTTCAATGTGGCATGGAATAGTTTTACTCTTGAGAAATTCATAGACCCCGCAGGAATAAATCTCTGACAACAGTATTGTTTCCTAAATTAATTCATTACTATCATTATTTTTCAAAAAATAATTAATTATTAAAATAATTAAATAAAAAATTTACCCATTAACCGGTAATTACAGTTTTTCGCCACATGCATCATGCGGTGAACGCAAAATTAAACAACACTGTAGCCAGCCCCATTGGTTGAATCAATGTGATTTCCACTTCACTCGTTGGTATCAATATATCAAAAATTGATTTTCATTTTTCATGCTACTTTTACACTTGTAACGAATGTCCTAATGTGACTCCGGATGTGGATTTGTGAAAGACTAAAGATGCAGCCAGCTATTAACAGAAAGTATTAGTTATTTACTTACATTAATTACTTTCATTACTTACTTACTTTCAGGCTGGTCAACCCACGTGGCGATGTCTCGTCAAGACGCCATACGCCAGCTGCAACTCGGGCGCATCGCCAACGTCAATGCGTACTATTAACACCGTTAATAGACTTCCATAATGCTTTAGACTTCGTACATTTATTTTAAGTCTTCGTAGGTTTATGTAAGACTTCGTACATTATTAACAAAATCTTCGTACAGAAGATATTTATTTATAAAATTGTGTCGTATTTTTGTGTGGTTTTACGGTACTTCATGAACGAGAAAAGCGCTTGGGAAAATTGTGAACTTAAGTGTTGTTCTCGAAGGTTTCACTTTAAGTTGTGTTTTATTAAGTGTCTGGTGTCGAAAAGCGACTATTTCTAGATCTTTCAAGTCAATAGAAAAAAGTTTTAACTGTCTCAGCGAATGTACAAGCTGGCATGTTTTTTGTCTGAGCAGCCGATTAAAAACATTTCGCAAAATTTTCAAATCCTGTTGCGTTTTTCTCTGTTTGTTGAGTCCGTTATGTTAATCTTAATTATTTAATTATAAATGGAATTATTTTCAAATGTTTCCCAAGGTTGACTTTTTAATTTTTAATATGACTTGAAGTTACATTATGACTGTATCTTCGCTATATTAAATTAAACGTGTCTGATTACGTATTTGTGGTTTGATTCATTTAACATTTCTTTCGATACATTTCCGTTGTTAATTCGTTGGGCACGGATCTTAGGCTTTATGTATTGGAGTCTAAGGAAGCAAATAATACTACATTATTGTAGAGAATAGAAAGGTTTATTTACATTACCACTTTCCTTAACACTAGCGTATCCTAAGAGTATGACTAAGGCGCCACCGCGGCCGGTGCCGGGCGAAGCGTGTGGAAAATTAGAATTTTTTGGCAACAATTATAAATCTCGACGATGATAAAATTTTTGTCAAAAAATTTTTCGCGATCTGTTTAATCATGAGTATGTAACCTTAAGATCTAGGCTTGAGATTAGACTTCTGCCGCGAGCGCCTCTTCAGACAGACTGCTCCAAAATACAATGAACGTTTGGGGTTCGGCGCAAGATGTTCAGCTGAAGAGGCCTGTCTTATATCAAGTCGAAAAGATTGAATTTCAGTCTGTCTTTGGAGTCGCTCCTCGTCATTCAGAATCCCAGTTTCTTCAGCGCTTTGAGGTCCACATCGCCGTAGTAATCCTCACTGTAAAACATAACGCACAAATAAAATACACTGAAAAGAATACTCGCTCAGTCCAAGAACACACTTTCAATAGACTGTGTTGCTAAGTTTTTTATTGTTACTGGCTGAATGGAATGTTTTACACGCATGTACACGCGCATTTTATCCAGCCAGCCAGCATGTTCTAAGAAAAACGTCAGTTTCATCAACTGAAAGCGAAGTTGAATGCTCTACAGTCCACTGAAGTCTGCCGTTTAGAAAGCGTATCAGAAACACATTGTTGATAAATATCTTCGACGGTAAAAATAGAACAGCAATTATGAAACGTTATTGTTAATGGTAAAATTCAAACGTACCTGGATTACCAAGGAAAGGTTGACGAGAGAGCTGTTAGGGGTAAATATTTTGTTATCGGTACAGACAAGAAAGTGAAATAGTACTGAGTCCATTCAGAGTTAATATTAATGTTACTGTATAGAAAGTCTGTGCAATAGAAATAAAGACATCGTGGGGATAGTAATAGTTTTGTCGGGTGGATAGGAAACAATACAATAGTGCTAAACCACACAAGTAATGAGTACACAAAGATTTTTATATATTTTTTATTTTATCACTAAAAATAAAACTTAAGTATTACAGTTTCTATCAAAAAACAACACTCAGTCGCAGTAAAACTCAGTACAAAAGTAAAAAAAATATATTTACAAGGTCATGGGTGCCACAAGACGTCCTCAAGCGGAAAACGGACTACCGGGTGTTAAATGCAAACCTCCTGGCGAAGGCACGGACTGACAGCTGGTTGATGTTAACATATGTACTATACGATATCTTCCAAATTCGTGATATATCGGGATCGAAACTAAGATACAATAAAAAATAAATATTTCTACCGCGATATGATCTCAACTAAAATAATTTCCTAACTTGCCTCTGAAACTGTTTCGAGAAGACTACAAGAAAAGTATTTGGCAACTAGAAATAAATTCAAATCAACTGGCATAACTCACTGGGTACACATTCCAAATTTTTTTAATTTTAAATTTGAACCTGCTGCACATTTGGCGCATACCACGAGGAGGAGTATTGCCTTCGTCCTGGTATGCGCGTTGTGGTGTGGGATGTGAGTGATTGTGAGTGTTTAGGTGGACGGGTGTTTAGTTCTCCTTCTGGGGGCGGGGTTTGAGGGGCTTGGGCTGGGCCACGCGGGTGTTGCCGTCGCTCTGCAGACCGGCCAGCAGCTCGCTCTTGCGGATGGCCTTCAGATCCAGGTCTCCGTAGTAGTCCTCGCTGAAAATGGACGCGTACCTTACAGCTAGCCGCTTCTAGCTTCGCCATTGCTTAACCTAACTACCCAAGTGTCTAACGTTTAACTAATCGTTACAAAAGCCCATCTAATTTCTACAAGTTGCGAGTATGAGCGGCCCGCGGCCCAGTTGTGTAACAAATTCCTGCTCACAACTGTCGATATCGAGTGAACCGCCTTGAAACCGCAACAAGAATAGAGTCCGCTCGCTTTTCTAAGTAACGTTATCTAACACTTGTTTTTCCCGGCCAGTCGTGTGGTTAGGAGCTTGCAAAAAGTTTCGAGAAAAACGGCTGGTTGCGACCTTGGCTTGACCGGTTTGGGAGACGCATCTGCGCCGGCGCGCGATTGTTCGCTGCAGCCAGACCATGAACCGCGCCGATACTTCGAAAGGCCGCATTGTTCTCAGACGGGTAGGTACGTCGCATAAAGGACGCGTGTCCTTAGCGCATTCCGTCGCCAAGCCTTTACTTTAATGATATCACTTTCTAAAGCCTCCAGCCTAGTTCACCTTACGAGGCAATTAATTCGATCAACGAGCCGCTCCTTATACGGACTTATTGAATCATCACCATAATTGATACTGGCACTAAGAATGACATGTACGGTTCCAAATTTAAATATTCATAGTTTTTTGTCATGTCAAATGGCATTGTCGCGGAGACATGTGCATTGATGTGTACAGTTAGCGGGCGGCGAGGTGCGCGGAACAAGCGGTCATTATCATGCGCGCCGTTACATACTCGTCGGCATTGACCACGGTCGTCCAAACAAAGTCGTGCGCAAGCTAACGCTACCTTAAGTCATGTTAATTTCAAAGTTGTCCTAAATATTTCACGTAATAACCGTGCAAGGCTCCGAACCGCATATTTGCTGGCGGGTTTTCAAGTGGGCAGCTCACCTACCTAGCTGACATTGTTCGAATACCTATCGCTACCTAAACACAAATATATAAGTGCAGAAGAATGGTTAGTCACAGGGATGACATTGGTTGTTTGGTTAATATTGGGTTATCTCTCTGACAGTCATCAGCACCACAGAGTATCAACCAGTCGGAAGTACAAGCGTTCAAGTTGCTAGTCAATTTTGCTTTAGCTTGAACGCATCCAAAGGCCTAATCCTCTTAACTGAGCGCATACACTCAAAACCTGTATTGACTGAGTTTTGAGTTATCCTACAGGATCAAATTGAGTGTACGCACTGAGCCTGTTTAGTTTATGGGGACTCACCATCCGGGAACATCTTCGGGGTCTTCGCAGTTGCCGGTGCCGTCAGCATCACCTATCTTGAACACGGTGCCGATGGGGCATCCGTACTCGCGGGCGACACCCTCGAGGCAGATGTAGTATTTGCGGCAATCCTCAGGGTGGGCGTGACGGCTGAAGGAGCCCGCGTTGGAGACCTCACCAGGGGCGGGGCAGGCGAAGCCGTTGGCGACCTCTGGATAAAACATTAGAGAATCATGAAGAGTCTTTCCAAGACTTAGGTAATACTGCAGAAAATGGAAGTAGTAGACTACGCATTGTTTTGACACTATTAAATCCGCTTTTCAACCCAAAGGTATCTACTTTCAGACTAAGCCAAGGCGATTATCAAACTCAGGCAATGGAATGGTTTGGTATCCAGTTCATTTTAGGAACATAAACATTTAGATGTGGTAACCTCCCAGATCAGTCCCTGGTTGAACAATTGTTGATTCTATATCTGTTAATGGCTGTACCTTCGTTTTTGCACTCGGGGACCTGGTCGGCCCACATGCACACGCGGGCTTCCCTGTCGTAGGCGAGACCGGGGCTGCACTGGTAGCGGGAAGCTTCACCGTTCCAGCAGTTCCAGAAGACATCGCATTTCTGCTCATCAGGGAAGATACCGTACATCCGGTGGCAGTGAGGAGTGGAGATTGGGGGTTCTGAAAGATAAGGAACCGTCAGATAATAGTTACGGATGGTTAACATGGCACAGAATGTGCTAAGAGCTGTAATTCTGTCTACAGGAGATAGATATTCTAATCATAAATCAGTCATCGTAATGACACTTCTATGAATAAATTAACATCACCATAAAAGACCACTAAATCATTTAAGTTCAAGGTTCGCAAACTAGTTAGCGACAAAAAATAGTTTCGTATTCAAAACGTTCGACCGTATTGTCCCCATCTCGTGTTCTCGATTTGACCTTCGCGACATCCTGGTTGGATTCCGCGTGTGCGAAAATAATATGTATATTAAAGCAGCCAAACATGTTAATCGCAGCCTTGACCTAAAACAGGCGCGGGGCTTGACGTTGCTGGGCTATTAAATGGCACAGGTGTGCCAAACGAACCGTTTTGGCAACTTTGAACGGCACTTTAGGACTCGGTCTTTGGAACTCCCTAAATTCTTTGCATAATCTCGGCATTATCGTAACCGGTATTTGAACTAGTCTCGAACTAATCTCGAGCGTGCTTGCAAAAGGGCTTCCTGTTGCTGCTGACATACCTATTAAGGAAACGTTATTAATGTTACTGGTTGCTTGTTAGGCTAGTTTTTCTGAATTACGAGTTCTTGTAATAATTTGTCTAAATAAGTCTATTCCGTGAACTTAGGTGACTTATTATATTTATCAATTCCGAGCAGCGAGCTCTGCCATAACTTTGCCTAGCGGGAAACTGATGGAGCATCTAAATCTTATGGACTCATAATTATTGGATTAAGTAGACTCCAATCTTCAGAGACACATCGACCGGTATCATCTTAACGCTCGTAACTCAGGGTCTAGTTAGATAATTGGTGGTTTTGTCCTACTCTAACTATGCGTGTAAAAAGGGGATAACCTCAAGATGCTGTGTACTTACCAAGTTGTGTCCTCTCTCCGCACTCAACGTTGTGCAGGTAGTCGCAGTTCTCGGTCAAGTATTTGGAGTCTGTGGCATCGAAGGCGAGTCCATTGCCGCAAGTCTTGATCTCAGCAACACCGTTGTCGCACTTCCAGTACTTGTCGCAGGAGATGTGGTGGGGGTAGAATCCGAAGTCGTCTGGGCATTTGAAGGATTCCTGGGCCATTGCTGTGGAACGAAATTGGAATAAGTATCTGATGGATTTGAATGGACGTTTTTGATTCAACACAAGATAAATGCGACTGTGTGCAATATTGGAGCGATGAAATAAGGTTCAGCGGGATTTTGTAGATGTCTGAGAATAGCGGTGTAACCTCGTTGGCTATACATGTCATATAAAGCCAATGAGGAAACGTACGACGAATCCTCTTGAATTTTAATTGAAATTTCAAAATAAACCACAGTTTGCGCCAGCGATTATGGAGTGTCATTTTGCAAGAGCGGGCGCGGGCAGGGCCACTCTCTCTGTGGAATGCGCTTGCGCAACAGCTGTTATCACTGTTTGTTTGCTTGCGACACAAATTGTCGCTTTGTACACGTGCTACGCTTTGTCTGAGATGAGTGTGGCAACGCTAATCGTTGGAATTGGTCCGCGTATAAAGATCAGTGAGGGATTGTGACATTTGTGACATGTTCTAAGCTTGGAAGGGTAAAAACACGACATAACCCTTGTTAAGTACCCAACTCCCTGAAGATGCGGATCTTGACAGGTTCTTGCGTAAATCATCCCTCCCTTTAAGTGAAACCAGTTGAAGTCAAACCACGAGTTTATCACATTTTCGTAAGACGGGAGCGTGGGGTCAGGTTGCATCACCCGTTGACATTTGATACCGGGCGCGCATCTAGGAAGTTTCACAATGCGCCTCTCGCTTAAAATGTTATTCATGCAGATTACCTAAGTTGGTTCGCTCTTCTTTGTAGGTTAATTTCGGTACCGGTTTAAACTCTGAACTGGTGTAAAATTAAACTGACACAGTTTTTATTTCAATATTTACTTAAACTGGCTTTAAAGGAAGACTAAATATGCATAACGCGCTCTTGTTGTCTCAACTTTAAACAGATGTGTACATGTTTGACGCTTTGACCACGGTATCTGTCACAGACTACATACTTGCAGATATGGATATCTTATGTAACCCGTCGAAAACAGCAGCGATTATATTAATCGAGTCATTGAATGGCTCCCACAGCCCACACGCACAAAATGATCGGCTCACGGCAATCGTTTCAAAATTTTAAGGTATGCCTGATGAAAACTGTGTTAATTACGTGATGTAATAGCAAATCAACTTAGTAGGTCGTGATGTGTTATTAGTTAACGCGACCCTCTTACACCGTTTGAGATGCTCATTAATTTCAAAACGACTTTTAATTAGACTTTTGTAATCATTTGAACTTGTTTACTTATGTCGCTTGTTTCCCGCAAAGGTTTGATTAACTGCTACGTAATTCGCATGCAGATATTGGAGACAACTTTTCACATTTAATATATACCAAGGCAATCCAGATTAGCAATAAATGCTTCAAATTCCTTAGTAATAATGTTTCGCTACGGTAAATGTGTGTGTCGGTGTTTCGTGTGCTTATAATTCGATAGTTTCACGCCTATTGCTTACGCTGATGAGATAATTGTTAAATTTCTTGAACTCTATCAGTAATATACTTTCTACGTTTTGCATTTTTGCAATATTTAGCGGACGTTAAGACCGGCAATTGAGCGTGACAGCGTGTCGGCCAAATGTGAATATTAAGCAAGATTAGTATGTAATCTAAGTGATTCGAGCTTAATGGGAGTAAACACTTCTTAAATAAATGAATTTTCGCAAATAATAATGAATTGATTTCAAGCTATAAAAGAAAAAAACATCGTCGTTCTTTCTACTTACTAGGTAAATTTTCAACTGCTATTTTCATGTTTTACATGCCATCTGACTCCTTCGTTAATGACTGATTCTCGATCAAATTCCTCGTTCGAACTCGAAAATCTTGCTAAGGAACCGCTAAACCACCCTGTCCATTTCCCTGGTTTTACCGACCGTCGGTAAATCGGTAAGTCGGTAATTAGCAACGCCGTAACTCGGTACGCAGGGCGTGGCGCGTCATGCGAGTAAGTGGGGCGTGTGGCGCAACTGACATCGGAGACAGTGACATAATATTGATTTGCGTGTGAGTGACTATTGGTTAGGTAATGCGTAGGCTTGTGGGTGAAGTTTATCGTACTCGAGCTGTCAATTTGACATGTCCATCCGTAAAGCTTTCGATTACCGTAAACTAAGTAATGTGTGATTCAGAATTCCGTGTGGTGTCGTTAGAATAACTTCTAGTTCTTCTAATGGTGTCATTAGAGGCAACTATGATTGGTTTAGGTATGCTTTAGCGACCTGTACAGCTGTTTCTGAATCTAACATTCCAGAAGTGGCTGAGAAATCATGGTTTTGTATCATGTTCTCTATGCAGTGCCTACCCCATTTAGAAAAAGACGTTATGGCATGTATGATTCAACTCAAACCTTCCTCAAAAGTACGCAATCACTCAATTAATCTCACCCGATTCGTCACACAGGTAAAGCTGACCTCTTACCTCACCCAACAAGTACATTACGCGTGTTATTTAATACGTATAACATTAAGTAATGGTGAAAGCCACTGACCTGACAGCACTTTCGATTTCGACTCGCGTGGGCGCGACCTTAGCGAGAACTATATCACATTTAAATTTAGCATATCGGGTGCATTAGAATTTTAATATGCATAAAATTTAGATTGTGAATGTCAAATGAGATAGCTAACGGTGCTAATAAATAGCGTAGTTTATTACGATCGTGTCTAGAAATTATTTAAATATCGCAATGTTTATTATGTCTTCGTTTATTAATTTTATTCCGCGTGGAGTCTTTAGAGCAAGTAATAGATATCGTAAGAGGCGACTAAAGTATGGGTCTCCCCACAATAGTCGACGCCTTTTCGGCAAAATGCGGGTAGAAAAAGCTTTGTGTCAACGCAATAAGGGCGAGCAAGACGTCAATCGGCTCGGCTCGTTCGACCGAGAATGGCCGAGCCAATTCACGTCTTGTTCGCCCTTATTGCGTTGACATAAAGCTTTTTCTACCCGCATTTTGCCGAAAAGGCGTCGACTGGTTTGGTGAGACCCTAAGAGGTTAAAGTTTGCTTTAGGTGACAAACTAGCAACATGTCACTATTATAGGTCTTCTGTCTAGGTAAATTCAAATCTAAAAATATGATAAAAGTAGTCACGAATGTAATAGTCACTGTTATGGCTATATGAAGTTCTGTGTGCAGGCGTGATGGTCGTCATTATTCAAGAGCTTTAAAGATGATGATTATCATATGACTACTTAGAGGAATTTAGAGCCACATTAGGTACGTATCTTTGACATGATTACACTACTCGTAACGAGTCACTGAAACAACATCAATCATTTAAAAAGGTAAAAAACAGAGCCAAGGCAATTACTAATCCAACGAAGTCCAAAAAAGCATTCTTGCTTTCTCTCGCCGTAATTTACTTAATTGCTATTAGAGAAATGATTGCGTTTCAAATGATGTAACTTAATATAACATTAGATAACTATTGTTGCGGTGAAAGTTCTGTGTTCGTCACTAGAGTCGATTCGATGAGCCTCATCCAGACTCTTTAATGATGATGATGACCGAGAGTAAACATAATCTATATGAATCATCTGTAGATGCGTCTAGTCATCGATCATTTATGGTTATCGCTTAACTAAAGTCTTTGAGGTACAGCTTTCGTGCCACTGAAGTAAACATTATTGTGGATAATTTATTATGTACATACCTACATACTTCGAGCCTGTTTTCCCAAATGGGGTAGGCAGAGCACATAAAGAGCTACACTGCTAAACCATGATTTTCACGTTTCGAAGATACTTTTAGCCTATTTTTTAAGCTTTAAGCTACAATAATGGAGACGTGTTATCCTAAATCTGACAGCGCACTGCTGGTTAGCATTATAAATGTTTAGAATTCACTATCCCTAATACCTAAAACTAGTGCCTAATACAACCAAAAAAAACACTATAGTATATAATTATAAAACATTATAACAAAGTATGATGGGTCAGATGTCTCGGCGCTTATTTAATATTTGTTAGCCGTGACTGCTTACAATATGTGTTTAAAGCAAGTGTACATAATACTGTTTGTATTATGTAATTCGTAGCAAACAAGACCAATGATGTATGTATGTATAGATGTCAAGCAATGAAGGGATTTGAGTAAGAGTTTATTGATTAGTGTTACACTTCATGCTTGCGAAAATTGTAATAGATATTGTTGAAAAAATTGCAAATGACTTTGAAATTAGACATATTTTTTAAATCCTAAATCATGAAAACGAATAAGCAATTTAGGCGTTGATTAGGGATGGTTAATAAAGGCATACAGCGCCTATTTGTTTTAAGTGGGTTTTGGGAAAAAATATATTAGTACGGGTATAATTCAACTCAATGTGTTAGAAACTTGTTAAAAAATCCTCGCTCGAACAAAAAGCTTAGCATTATTGTCTAAAGTTCGCAAAAGCACAATCCAGTTAAAAAGCGCTGCCAAAATCTTAAACTTAAAAAATCCTGGAACTATCTCAAAGTGTTAAGAAATGAAATACGTATAAGTTAACGTTAAGATTGCACAAACGGCGAAACAAATAGTGAACACGACGCGTATAAAACAAAATGTTTAAACATGTACCGTTTTGTTAGTAATGTCGTAACCTTTCGTGAAGAAGGGCCAGGTTGTGTAACTGTTAGGTAAAAACTAATCTCATACTGCGGCTTCGCGCGCTTTCTTGAGTGTCAAAAGGTTTAATTAACATTTGTAAAGAGTTCCTACGTTGCATCAACCAATTACGTGCAAAACCTCGCATTTTTTCTTAACTAAAAGCTAGTATTTTATCGAGTTGCGAGTAATTTAGCAACTAAATGCATTTGAACAATAAAACTAGATGAAATTTTCATTGTTTAGACACGTTTAGTGACTAAAATGCTCGACTTAAGGATGAGCGAAGTTCTTATCTACATCTCACGCGTGCGTTGAAGTCTTATGTAGGAGCGGCTATACAAACTTTTAAAACAACAGACTTCACTTAAAACTTTATACAGATAAAGTATCAGGAAACTGGATTATTTTTTTGCGTTCATAGATAACCGCATGATATGTTTCCTTGAAAAACCGGTAACCGAGACCGACCAAATGGAGTGCGGAAAACGGCTTATGGTTTTGAAAATAAAAGGAACAAGCGGAGTGGAGGTTATTTATAGGCCGAAGGACATACAGTCACCGGTGCCTTTGTCGAGAGACAAAAGGGCGCGGGACAAGTGGTTAAGTCAAGTAAGCACCATTGGCCTGTTTACTAGAGTTGAGCGAACGATGCATGAGATTAGTGTTAAGTTACATTTTTAAAACAAATTTGGAGAACAGCATGTTGTTATCAACAAATAAAGATGACTCTTAAGTCCTAGATGGAGGGCTTTAGATTAGCCCAAAACATGTTGAACTAATCTCTATTTAAGATGCAAGTTATTCATAAGTTTCATTATATAATGAGTGTTAGACTGCGAAGTCGTTAATTAATGGAGAATCTATTTTTACCGTGAAAAGAGACGTAACTGTGATAAGTATCAGTTATAGTAAAGTGGATTATGCAATCAAATCAATTATGATACTCTTTTCATTATTAACAAGAGATTGTTAAAAAACGTAAAACAAAAGGCTATCAACTGCAGTGTTAGAAAGTTAAATTGATGCAGTGTTCTTTAATCAGACGTTAAAGTAAAGTTTTGTTTGTGTTCTTTGTAAGATTTATTTTTCTTAGAAAATAATGATTTATTATCTTAGGACCTTGTGTCTCGTGAACTGTCGAGATAGGAGAGTTTCCGGTGCATTGTTCCGGTGCATAATTGCATGTGTTCCGTTGACCTCGACGTTTTAACGAAAATTTAATTATTTTGTAGGAAAGAGAGAAGGTTGTGGGACTTCCGTGTGCCATGTTGTTTTATCGTAGTTGACAAAATGTCATAAAAGTTGTGAAGTAAATATATTTTCTTTTTTAAAGTGGGTATTTCGTTTTATTTCGGGTTAAAGAAATTTATGTGTCTCAAAAAAAAATGTCGTTTTAGATAAAATTTGTCACAATTAAAAAAAACTTTCAAATGAATATAAATTCATAATTATGGGTTTTTGACTGACGTCTTAACACATTATTCATTACAAAAATCATAAAATTATAAGTAGTAGTAGCGCAATGGGACAAACAATTAACTTTCAGTTCATTAATATCAAAACTAATAGGTACCGTTAAATGAGACAGTCTAGATTATTAATTGACTCTACTAAGGTACTACAGTAACGTAATTAGGTACAGTGAACAACAAAGATCGACACAGTCAAAGTGCTAAAAATATGTACAGACACAGACCGCCTTTATGTCGAAACACTAAGAGCGTATACACTGTATACACCCTTAGCGCTTCAATTGTGTCTTTGAAAAATACCAATACGTGACAACTAATTCCAACAAATTCGACACTTAAGTCATTATTCTTCCTATTCGATTCTGCATAACCCCTCAGCGCAAGACAGCTAGGAAGCAACCGAAAGACAGCCCAAAAAATCGCAATTTTTTCCAACAGCTGAGGGGATAATACTCAAAGAAAACTACGGAGAAAATTGTGCAAAATCGCGAAGAAATAAAAACAGTGTCAAATAATGTATCTAAATTGACACTCCTGCCTGTATTACCCTAAATAACGCCCCTAATGACAGTTCTTTTAATAGCAGCCACGGCTCACGCAAACGCACTGAAGCAAAGTCATTTTCCCCTGTTTTCTTCTTCGAGAAACGCGTGCGCCGCCTCGGTATAATTGGATGCCTTCACGATTCTCAATCGGTTTCAGAATTAATTATTTGCCATTCCCATTCGGCGCGAGATCCGAGTTTTGTACTACGATCGTAATGAGGGGAAAATATGCGGTTGGCGGGCTGACGGTGCGTTCACCTGTTTTAGATTGCAATAGCTCATTGATGCCGATTGTAAACAAAATCCTGTGGACTTGCGATTTTTGATAACGTTCTGGTGAAAGAGATTCTTCGTTTACGCTTTAAGAATTCTATTTGACGTCTTGCTTAGCTTACGCGTGTCAATAGATACGTTTTAAGATGATAGGAAACAAATAAAATGGCGTATCACTTAATAGTGTTGTTCAAAACCTTTCGTCACTGTTCTGGAAGTTTTATGACAGTAAAATTATGCATTTGCCTAGCTTTACGGATTGTAAAGTGATGGAAAGCAAAAACTTTTACGCAAGACGTCGTGTGAACCACAGACGTGCCGCACATACGGATAAGCACAATAGCTGACAGGACGTCCTGCAGACGTTATATGACGTTATGCGACGTTATGTCACCGTGGACAATGACCGGGGACCTTATAATTTTTCTAAAGGGTTTTATTTTAGCGTTTCAGATTAATTTATCATTTTTGGTACAAATGAAGTAAATACTCTAATCCAATTGAACCAAAGCCTAAGTTACATTTGAGATGCGGATTTTATAGAAATTTATTAAGTATTTTATAGAGGACCTCATAGAATTCATGAATGCCCTCAAGAAACAATCTCACGAGATATCGATTTGTGTTTTTGTGCTTTACCTCGTTATACTTATTATGCTATACGTCGCAACCGACATAAATGTCATGTCATCGACTTAAGCCCAAAGGTGACTGCACTGACCGCTGGAACATTTCCAAGATGAACACACAATTTATTTTGCAAAACAACGCGACAGTGTCGCTGGGATACCTAAACCCCGACGCCTATAGGCGTATACGAGACTAGCACTTTTCCTCTCAGTTTCCAAGGAGATACGGGATCCTTGCAAATTGACACACCAAGCCATCCGTGTCACTCGTTCGGATTTTAAATGCATAAAACTGCAAACCAGTCGCGGTAAACAAGTGAAAGTGCGATAGGACGGCTCACGGGCCGCTTTCAATTCACAAATGTCATATCTCAATCTAAAATCCCGCAAGCTCATCCCTGTATTACTCAAATTTGAATGGTCCAGCTCAACCAACCACCAAGAGGATTCAGGGCTCGGTGTTTGGTAGCTGTACCGTCCATAGCACACAGTCGCATCGCTTGTGGAATCAGTGAATCGGTACCACTGCCGTAGCTTTCGCGTTTGCAATAACGTGAACCGTGATAAATGTCGGCAGTGACAACCGCTCGCATCGCCACATCGAATGTACGTACCTACGCCGAGGGCGGCCGCGATCACTATCAAACACCTTGAATTCATCTTTGTAAGTCCTGCACAGGAGTTGTGGTCACTTTAACGTTCGAGCACACACTGCGAGCGGGTGAATGGTGGCCTGATACTTTTATACCGGGTGCGCGGCGGCGCGGTAAAAGCGGCGCGCGGCGGCGCCTGCGCACCCCATGCCCAAAACGATGCATCACTCATTATCATTAACCTTTGTTCAATAAGCTCCAATTGTAAACAGGCGGTGTTCGAAAAGTCCTTTACGTTTTTTTTTATATTTAGTTTTTTTTTTTTTTGTTTTGTGGTGTCATGCCAGTGTTGCCTAATGGAGTAGGCAGAGCGCACGAAACGCTACATTATTTACAACGATATTTCACGTTTTGTGGCTACTTCTGGCATTTTTTTTAGGTATTTAGTTGGCAAATATTAGTGACAGGTTACTAACCTGTCGCCTAAAATATACCCTAACCTAATTCCTTAGCCTTACGACATCTACAGAAGAAACGAAGAGTTTTTGTAATTAAATTAAGTTTTTTTTTAATTTATCTAAAAGATGTTATTGTGGTGTCTGGTTTAGAGTGACACCTATCCATTTCTTTAGTGTATTTTATAAGACGCGACTTATGAAATAGGTTGACGTACATTTTAAGTGACACTACTTAGGCTACCAACTAATCAATATTGTAACTTAAAACCTTAAAAATAAGCTAGAAATGGTTACAAAAAGTTTTTTATTTGTCTATGTGCTTTGCTATTCGTGTGCTCTGTCTACTCCAGGAATACAGTAATAATGTGTGTTTGTATGTTTTCTTACTTGCAATCGCGGGCACGAAAATGCCCCTTATGAAAATTTCCGCTACATGACTTATGATCATGCATAAGAGGGCAGCGTAAATGGCGTAGAATTCGTATGAAAAAAGGGATTTACATTACACAAAAAAAAAAATGTTTACGTGTAAAAAAATACGATTTTTGTAATTCTTTCTTTTAAATCCAGTTTGTAGCAGTGTATTGTAATTTAGCGCTTTACTTTTTGTTGTGTCGGTTTTAGAACAACACATCATTCTTCCGTGGATGTCATTGGAGGCGACTAAGGAGATAGGTTCGGGTTTGTTTTAGGCGACAGGCTAGCAACCTGTCACTATTGTACTTCTTTCCTCTATAAAAAAAGTTTTATACCTAACCTATATGCTTAAGAAACGTAAAATTGAAATAATTTTGACTATATATCGTTTCATGTGCTCTGCCTATCTCATTCTATAATGATACATGATTACAGGCATGATGTATGGATGTAAGTATGTTTTTTATTCTACTAATATTATGAATGTGAAAGTTTGTGAGTATGTTTGGATGTTTGGATGTTTGTTACTCTTTAACGCAAAAACTGATGAATAGATTTTAATGAAACTTTACAGGAATGTAGGTTATACATCAAAAGAGCACATAGGCTACAATTTATAAAGATTTTGTTTGAATTTTCCAAAATATGACGATAGGAAAAATAGTAGGATTCTGCAATTTTCAACGTAAAGGCTGTGACTAACAAGATCTCTTCTGTGTTACCCCGAATTTAACGCGAGCGTAGCCGCGGGCAAAAGCTAGTTGTAAATAAAAGCTAGTCTTTTTTTCTAGATTCGCTTTAAAACCAATTAGTAGGTAATACAATGTAAGTTCCCGTTCCGTTACTGGCTACCTTTGTGGGAAATCGCTGACGAATGAATATTGTCGTCTCTTTGTCGTCTCTTATGATGATTATAGGTTAAGCATACAGTCATACATCACGCTTGTATTCCTGAATGGGGTAGGCAGAGCTAACGAAAAACAAGGACAAACCCATAAGTTGTCCAAGTTTGGCTTTCACACTTAGTACAATTTTTAGGTTGAGTTTAGTTGTGGAAAAAATGGCGAGGTGATATTTTAATCACTCGGCTTATTAAATATTAATAAGTTTTTTTTTCTAATTGGAATAATATGCTAGAGTCCTAGACATATAGCTAATAGGTACGGTTGAATCCAGTGATCAAGAAACATTCGGTCAAGTAAAAAAAAATCGATACATACTTCTCAAATAACGGTGTGTGAGCGATTGGAACTTATTTTTAAAAACTGTGACTAGATATAAATTTTCACACACGAGTGTTTGGTAACTAACTTACTTAACTGTTTATTATTTTATTAGTTTGTTATTTTATATTTACACATAGACGCAATGTAAAGTTAAATGTATACTTACTTCAGTCATTCCTTTTTTCGTTCTGTTTTGCATAAGTTTATTGTCTTTATTTCAAATGTGCCCACCTGCGTGCTGCTCTTTTATATCATTACTAAACTTGTTAAAGGTTTATAGCGATAAGGTTTCCTCTGTGTCTTTTAATTTCTATATGTAAGATTGCATTGTTTTTTTGTGTGCAAGAGTATTATTGAATTTATAGTGCTTGAGTGGACACTACAGATCAGCAAGCGCAGCGTAGCACGTCCACCGAGATACAAAATGGACAGACGACTTAATAAAGGTCGTCGTAAAACGCTGGATGCAGGTCACTTCCAACAGATACTTATGGAAGTCTAGGGAAGGCCTATGTTCTGCAGTGGACGTCTTATGGCTGAAATTATGATAATGACAAAATACTTATACAAAAACATCGAGTCAATGTAATTAAAACCGTTTAATAAACATGCCAAGAGCGAGTCGGACTCACGCACTGTGAGTCACAGTGTGAGTTTCTATTATTTATCTTCTATCTTATTTCAAAAGCCGTGACATCCTCTTTAAAGTTCCTGTCAAGTTTACATAAATCATTGTGATGTAGTAGATTGTCAGATTATTATTTGAAATCACAATTCGAATGAAAAACTTCATGAACATAATAATAATATGATACTATGCGTAATCTGGTGATCTTTAGCAGCGCCTTCGACCGTGTCATCATCATTCCAAATCTCTAAATTTCAAGTCTGTGGCATTTATTCCTAAGATCAGACGTGACAGACAGAGAGGCGTTTAGACAAGTTATAATGTTTTTTTAACCTCTGACGTCAAAAGGGAGTATTTTAAGCTTGAGGCGTGTGTGTGCATGTATAGTCGGGTTTTGCTGTGGTTTTTTCCTCATTCAATATCCTCGCGGTGGTTTAAGCGAAATTTGATCAGTCATTTTGTAAATATAGAATTTTGAAACTCAAAAGTTTCACCTTTTTAAACGAAAACATCGCGACGGACCAATTGACTCCTGACCGGCAGGACGTTGTCACAATAAACGTAATAAAGTTTTTCTTTGTAGAACAATGCATGTCACATTATGCATGCGCACTATGCATGTCATAGTGATATGACGTCAACTGTAAACATATTCTATGGTCTCTATCCCTCAGGATCAAATGGTCGATAGTACAGGTAAAAGTTTCATCACAATATGGAGAAAAAATGGTACGAATTTTCTTTCATTCGTACATAATACGAGTACATACAATCGTGCCTCGCTTGTATACCCAAATGGGGTAGACAACACGAAATATTACATAGGCAATATCATGATCATTTAACGTTCCGCATCTACTTTTAGTGGAATTTTAAGATTCTAATTTTACGCCTCTTACGTTTTAGGAAGTAATGGACAGATGTCATTATATCTCGATGCCACACAAAGCGAAATGACGTTAAGAACTGTATCACAATCGGCTCTCTTTAAAGACAAACAACATGGCGTCAATTTTATGAAATGACACCTCTCTTTTCGAGACGGGGTTTAAACAATCGGCCAACGATTCGGAGTCGCGCTCGCCGGTTTACGTATCACGAGTGTTGTATGGGAGACCCCGTAAATAATAATTAAATAGCGGCTATAGAAATACATATGTCGGAGATGATGATGAACGGAAAGTGATGTGGTGCGTGTTGATGTCGAGCGGCGAAGCAGGAGACCGATTCTTCGTTTACC
>BHDV01021120.1:266491-299787 GCA_005406045.1 Adoxophyes honmai
TAGTTTGTAGAAAATCACGTAGGCTCCACACCGAATGCGTAGTTCAAGCTTCAGCCGCGAGATGACGTAACTGGATATGCGACACATACATTACCTGTGAAAATTTCAACAGTGTAGCTA
This sequence comes from Adoxophyes honmai, assembly GCA_005406045.1. NCBI lineage: Eukaryota > Metazoa > Arthropoda > Insecta > Lepidoptera > Tortricidae > Adoxophyes > Adoxophyes honmai. The sequence goes on from BHDV01021120.1 coordinate 266,612, forward strand.
GCACGGATCGTGTGATACAGCCTGGCGACAAAATGGACGGATTGACGGATGGACAGCAAAGTCACAGTAATAGGGTCCCGTTTTCACTCTTTGGATACGGAACCCTAAAAAGCAAACCCTGGTCGTATTAAATAAGATATCCCCTCAAGCTCGGGGGAGAGATGATCTTCGCAAGGCGGCTGTCAAGAGCTGGATGATTTGACCTGTTAACAATTTGACAAAGACTGATTGAGCTTTAAAGGAGACATCGAATACTAACGACAAAATAAATAAATAAAAAAATCTTTATTGTTCAAAAAAAAAAGACTACAGATAGGTTTAGGTATGTTTAAAATTACAGATAGGTTGCAAAAAAGTACAAAGGCGAACTTATCCTAAAAGGGATCTCTTCCAACCTTTGAGTAGTAGAGAGGAGCAGCAATTTAGGTAACAACAAATACAAATTTTCATTATTTACTAATTTTGATTGTTATATTCCATCCAGCATGAGATGATGATGGACCAAGAGTTAAGGTCATCACCTACGCGTGTTACGTTCCATGCGCAAGAAAGTGAGACGCGTTAATCGATTACAACAGCCGGTGTGGGACGCAGCGGCGATGGATCAAGATTACACTTTTACTAGCTGTTGCCCGTGGCTTTGTATGCGCAGGAGCGCGAAATAGATAGCTATAGTACCCCATGGTTGGACTGCGCTACAATTAATTTGTGGGCAAAACAGTTTCACACTTACATATATCCGAAGGTTGGAATCCTAGTCCCGGGACACTAGTAGCACTCAAACACATTTACACAGTTCTTGAGTTTTTTCTTGTATTTTAACGAAGTGCCGGCCGGCGCTCGTTTTCAAACCACCATCGAGTGGCGCCGCCAGGCGGCGGAACGTGGGACTCTTCGGCTCAATTCACACCAGAAGAGCGGCGAAGGGCGGCGAAGCGGAGCGCAGTTTCAGTGTCATGAGAATTTTAACTTTATTTTCATTACAATAAGACTTATTATCGCATGAGAAACTCCAACGAGGCGGGCGGATGCCCGCGGATCCGCGGGAATTTCGGTGAATTCCATAAACGAAGCCGTGCGACTGCGCGAAACGTCGCGGGAATGCCCGAAGATGCTCGAACAGTCGCTTGCGGCCGCTGGCAATATCCCGCCCACAGATCTTGGACTTCTCGCGCATTCCAGCGACTTCTCGAGCAGTCGCGGGAATCCTCGCGCCTTATCTACCGAGCGGGTCGCTGCGCTTCGCCGCCCTTCGCCGCTCTTCTGGTGTGAATTGAGCCTTCCGTTTAAGGTCCGAATTGGATACGGCACGAAATTTAAAAGTGAGAAGTTTTGTAAAGCCATCTTAAGCTGGTGATGTACTTACACTTGATTGACTCCTGCACCTACTCCTGAAGCCTATGCTGGTTCCAAGTTGCTACCATCATATTGATTGCTGATCCCGTAAGCAGCGCGAAGGTTAAGACAACCGGTACGATTAGTGATTCATGAGCAAGGAGCGAGATTATTGTGACTGTATACATAAATATACAGGGTGGCTGGTACTTGACCGTAAATATTTTAGTCAGTGGTCGGGTAGACGCGTCTAAAAATCCTTGTAAAATCTCTCCTGGAATTATACATTTTTGACTTTGTGGGAGACAAAATGTTTCATTGCTTTTCAAGACATTGTGCCCTGTGTTTTATCTACCTTACGTCCCGTAAGCAAGTTCCGTTAGTCTGCACGTACGCACCTGCATTGCGATGCCGATTGGTAAGAGCCGGAGTACAAAAGGCTGGGCAATATTTTCAGATTTTCGATTTTTTTTTTAAATAAAATTCCGGCTATAAACTTCACGGGGTTTTCAGACGTATAATACCCGACCACTTATTAAAATATATACGGTCAATTACTGGCCACCCTGTAGACGAAAGCAAATAATGGTCAGCACAGCAAATACTTGTTTTATCACCTGCCATTGACAGCGAAAGTACCTTTTGATCAATTGTGTACAGACGGAAAGAGAACAAGCAACCTACCAACTGAAAATTATAATTGTAGGACTGTATTGGTGTGCTGAGGATTACAAAACAAAAGAAAACTTTAGAAAAGGATCTTTTTCGGTTGTGTCGCTGCAACAAAACGACATTATACTTAATTTGCGCCATACATACACATACATATTCTCACGCCTGTCTTCCCAAGAGGGGTAGGCAGAGCACATGAATTCAAAAATCCAGTGCCACGTTTAGCAAATTCAGGGTAACCAGATGGTTAAAACGTGATATTGCAGTGACAGGTTGCTAGCCCATCGCCCACAATACACTAACCCTTTCCCAGAGACGACTCTTACGACACCCACGGCAAGAAAGCGGGAGGTGCTATTCTAACCCGGCACCACACGGGAAAATTTGCGCCATATTGTCATGAAACAAAATTCTTTACCCGCATTTTAATAAGAATAAAATATTTACTCAGGAGTGGTTCCTAACGGTGTCGGGTTTGGAATAACATCTCTCCATTTCTTCCGTGGATGTCGTATGAGGCTTCTTAAGATACATTTAAGGCTAAGCGCGCACTACGACTTTTTGTCGCGCGACAATTTTGTCGCAGAAATGCAACGTAAGGGTTTATATGTCATCGCGCGCACTATGATGAAAAAATCAGTATGGACAGCGCTATTTTAAAATCGTGTCGCACGACAAAAAGTCGTAGTGCGCGCTTAGCCTTAGGCGACAGGCTCGCAACCTGTCACTGTTCTACCTGTTCCATCTGTTTGCAAACCATTTAAAGAATCATTTTTACCCGTAACTGTACTTTACCCAAGCTTTTGCAATGATCAATGACCCCAAATCTCAAATCATACATACTCACGGAACTGACGTAAATATGACTCTTACAATCATCATTTACTTTAGTAAGGATTTAAAATCTGAGTGCTTAAAAAAGATATTGTGCTGATCATACAAAAAATGGTAGGTTCATTGCTTTATTAAGGGCTGATTCAACCAAACGTGGATGAAATTTACATAAGGTAAACGTACCAATGCTCGACGCCTCAACGCCCAGTAGATGACACCTATCTGTCACCTGTCTTACTATGACATAAGGTTGCAAGTGCCATGTATAGGGTCAGTGTCGAACACAGGGACGTTTACCTTACATGCCTATATACACTTCTAGCATATTTTTTAGGTTTTGAGTTAGCGGGCCGGGTATAATAGTGACAGGTTGCTAGCCTGTTGCCTAAAATATACCTTAACATAATTCCTCAGTCGCCTCTTACGATTTCCATGGAAGAAATGGAGAGCAGTTATTCCAAGCCTGTCGGGGTTGTAAATTAAAAAAAAAGGTCTTGGAATGAAGGGGAGAACTTGAAATAAAAATGTGCTAAGTAAGACGTACTTTTAGTTTTAACAAATAATGTTACGTATCAAGGCGGAAAAGCTAATAGTAATTTAATTTACCTCAGCCACAAGTCCTTATTTATTTCCAAGTAACGATATTTCATTAAAAGCTATCCTATTTTTACTAAATTCTTGTACCGTAGGAAAAACATTCAACCCACAACTTGCAAAATCGAAAATATTTAACAAGTATGCAAGTATGTATGCTATGTCATGCTATCGTAGCATAGCATCAAAAGTTGGTGACTATTCAATTTAATTAAATAATTATTACTGCAGATGAATCATGCCGTAAAGGCAGCATGCAAAGGAATTACTCCCAACCCACGACCATTGCATTCAAATCATTTGACTCATAACAAAAACTGTACCTTTTACATCACCCCTATTCCCAAGTTTAGTGGGGTAAGCAGTCAAAACCATGACTATTTACCATAACGTAGCCACTTTTAGCGTATTTTTCTACATACATACAATCACGCTTATGTTCCCAAACGAGACACGGACAGACAGAGAAACGTAGACAAAACCATGATTATTTCATGCGTAATTTTAGGTTAAACAAAAACCGGCCAAGTGCGAGTCGGACTTACGCACTGAGGGTTCCGTACAAACCGATTACAACGCCATCTAGTGACAGATTTTCGACTAATGATAATTTTTAATTTTATTTATTAAAAAAAACTAATTGGTAGAATTTGTTCAAACCAATTTTCGTTGATAGTTTTTATGGTAATGTACATCATATATTTTTTTTAGATTTATCACTCTTTTATTTTAGAAGTTAGAGGGGGGGGACACAACTTTTTCAACTTTGGAAGCGTCTGTCGCGCAAACTATTCACTTTAGAAAAGTATGATGTTAGAAATGTCAATATATTATCATTTTTGAAGAGCTATCCATAGATGGGTACCCCACACGTATGGGTTTGACGAAAAAAAAATTTTTTGAGTTTCAGCTCCATGTATCCCAACCCTAAAAAAATATTGTTTTTTTTTTTAATTTTGTGTCACAATCTTAATGCGGTTTCGGAAAAAAGTGGCTGTGACATACGGACGGACAGTCAGACGGACAGACATGACGAATCTATAAGGGTTCCGTTTTTTTGCCATTTGGCTACGGAACCCTAAAAACAGATGGAAGAGTTAGTATATAGTGACAGGTCGCTAGCCTGCCGCCCAAAGCATACCTAAACCTATTTCCCTAGTCACCTCTTACGAGATCCACGGAAAAACAGAGAAGTGTTATTCTACCCCGACACCATGTTGGATAAACCATTGTATTCTGTTTGCGAGTTTTTGAAATGAATCGCATTTAATTAGATTTTATTACTATTTTTGTTCACCTTTTTGACCTTTAACATTTTTAATTTTTATTTTGACGTTTTTCACATTTTGTGCTTTGATTTGATTTTTATATTTGTGATTGTAACATTGACATTATTGCTATTAAATTGTCATTGTATTTATTAGTTATTACCAATTTTATTGTTCACCATTTGACGATCTTTTTGTGAATTCTTTGTATCTGACATATAATTTGGATGTAATGTTAATGTGTAATTGTAGGACGGGCTGGTTTCCGCAACTCGTGGATGTACTTAATGTTATTTTCAAAAAGAAATAAAGAAATCTAATCTAAAATCACCCAACAGGATTTTTTTTTTCTAGGTCCTAAGTTAAGATGCACAATAGTGACATTTTGGTAACTGGTCGATGAGGATTCTGAACCAGATACCGCAGGCTATCGTTTATTAGTTTTCAACTTATAGGTGCCTTATTTTTATGAGTAGAACGCCGCTGCATTTCGTGCGCGTGCGTCACCTTGAATAATAAATACAAGTACCGTTGTCGGGCACTATTAGGCCAGACGATTCAATGTGATACCGAAATTATTGGGCAGCACATGACAAGATTCTAATTAGGCAAGCGTGTGATTGTAATGAAATAAACTGTTTTAAACATGTACCGTACCGTTTTTAAGGTTCCGTACCGAAACGGGACCATATTACTGAGACTGATGTCCGTACGTCCGTCTGTCATACACATACATACATACATATTCTCACGCCTGTATTCCCGAGAGGGGTAGGCAGAGCACACGAATTCAAAAATCCAGTGCCACGTTTAGCATTTTCAGGTAACTAGGGTAAGCGTACCAGTGGTCAGCCCCAAATCGAGTTTTTGAAGTTTGAATAGCTGGCATTTATACAGGTTTCGTCGGATAATGAAACGAAGTACATGATTGTATTAATTATTTATTATAGTTTCTTAACAACTTTTGGTGAAATAAATGATAAGATGTTTAAACGTGATATTGTAGTGACAGGTTGCTAGCCCATCGCCCACAATACACTTACCCTTTCCCAGAGTCGACTCTTACGACACCCACGGGAAGAAAGGGGGAGATGCTATTCTTACCCGGCACCACACGGGCTTCCGTCTGTCACTAGGCTGTATATCAAGAACGGTAATAGCTAGACCGTTATAATTTTCACAGATTATGTATTTCTACTGCCGCTATAACAACAGATACAAAAAATAAATTTAGTGACTTGTGGATGTAATGTGACGATGGAAATAGGTTAAGGTATATTATAGGCGACGAGTTTGCAATCCGTTACTATTAAATAAGGTAAATGTACCAATGCTCGACGCCTCAACGCCTAGTAGATGACACCCATCTGTCACCTGTCTTACTATGACATAAGGTTGCGAGTTCCGTGTAATGGGTCAATGTCGCGCACAGGGACGTTTACCTTATACCTCTAACTTAAAACCTAAAATTTTCGCATGCTCTGCCTACCCCCGTTTGGGAATACAGCCGTGATGTATGTACCTATTTATTTTAAATGCAAAACTACCGACTCACAGCGAAATAAAACGGAAACTCACGTCTTTATATCCGGATCAGCTCGACATGTTGCTTCACTCGTTGCTTCTAAGTCACTAATGTTGACCAAATCATAATATAAGGACTTAAGTGTATCAACATCATCATTTTTCTAATCAATAATTTTTTGTAGTGCTTATTTCCAAATTATAGCTTCACTTTTACAGTCACCGTATTCTTCGCGAACAATCGATGAGCATTGCTAAAGCTGAACAAAATGTTTGGTGGCGGATTTAGGATAAAACCTCTCCATTTCTTCCGTGGATGTCGTGAGAGGCGACTAAGGAAATAGGTTAAGGCATAGGCGACAGGCTAGCAACCTTTCACTGTTATACCTGTGATCTATTTAAAAACCTACCATTTGATACAGGCGTGTATGTATGTTTGTGTCGGTTTAAATCGACTACTTATAAAATAATCTATCATCATCGTCATCATCAGCCTATATACGTCCCACTGTAGGGCACAGGCCTCCTCTCAGTATGAGAGGGCTTGGGCGATATTTCCCACGCGGGCCCAGTGCGGATTGGGAACTTCACACGCAACGTTGAATTACTTCTTCGCTGTGTGTAGGTTTCCTCACGATGTTTTTCCTTCACGGAATAGCTCGTGATAAATATCAAATTTGATATCGCACATAAATTCCGAAAAATTCAGAGGTGCGAGCCCGAGGTTTGAACCCACGACCCTCTGCTTAAGAGGCCACAGTTCGAACCGCTGGGCTACCACGGCTTAAATAAAAATAATATATACTTACTTTTAATGTTATACTTCTCCTCAAGCGTGCCCGACGTATTTATGTCCACTTGCCCTTGTCACACGCGTGTCGGAAAAGTTGCTATGAGCACGAGGACAGTTCTAGAATTATCCATGATATATCGAGTCCAGTTCCTTATTTTAAACAGGTTATTGGCCCTTTTTTTCAATTTAAATACATATTTGGATTTTATAGTCAGAATAGTGCTTTTGAGACAAAAAGAATTGACGCCAATTTTTCGTTTACATTTGATTCCGTATCGTGACCGCCTTACTTAAATGTTTTTTTTCCGAGTTCATCCGTACCAATATATAAATATGAAAGTGTGTTTGTTTGTATGTTTGTTTGTTTGTTTGTCCGTCTTTCACGGCTAAACGGAGCGATGGATTGACGTGATTTTTTAGGTAGAGATAGTTTAGGGCATGGAGAGTGACATAGGCTACATTTTGTCTCTTCTAAACCCCCCATTTCCCTAAAGTGACGAGTGGAAGTTTTCAATGTAGAAAGCTATAAAATTGGTATGTGTGCTATCTCTTCTGTGATACCCCGAATTTAACGCGAGCGGAGCCGCAGGCAAAAGCTAGTATTCTTATAATTCCTAAAAGAAGTGGCTGCGAAATGTGAAATAGCACATGAGATTCTCTCTATGCAGAGTTTTGTGTACTTTACAACTTATGTAACATAAGTTATGTTACAGTAAACGTCATGTAGTGACATCTAGGTGAACAACTTAAAAAGTAAGTCACCTGTTGTATGTGTGAGTAATGTGCTAATGTGTGCAAACTCATTATATGCTTATCTTTCAAGTTTTATTATTCCCGTCCACTTATGATTGACACGATTGTCACAATAAGATATAAATAGCTGTCAATATCAAGTAAAAATGTCTTCGAATTTTTTGCGTCGTTCATTGCAAACTGTACACAACTACTTACTACAATACAGGTGACTTACTTAAGTTTTTCACAGAATGTCCCACGGTGGGTCACTAATCAATTGGAACTTAACATTAATAAGCCAATGTTATGAAAGCTATGTTCAATTATAGTACCCAATTACATGACGCATAATTCTTCACCACCATTAAATTACCTCGTCGACATAAACCAGTGAAAAAATAACCCTCAATATTTACGAGCCGAATATAATTTTAACGAAGAGTTAAGTTTTTACTACAGTGGCTTTATTGTGGATGGTTTGAGTGGCATTCGCTTCCGCATAGTTGGCCGCGCGGCCTGCGCGGGCGCACCCGGCGACAGCGCGGAGCTGTCACTATCATTGGAATAAATAACCTATTTATACTGCGATCGAGAACCTAACACACTTATTCATTGACTATTGAAAATATGTACAGTCACGAACCAGGATTGTAGAGCCACTTGCCACTGTTCACAATTTAGACGTGTAATCAATGACCGGTGTGACCGACTAGATGTTAGCTATTGGATTAGTATTACATGACCAAGTTACAAACATATGTAAGTGGCTCAACAATCCCGGTTCGCGATGGTACGTACAGTCAAAGGATTTGATAACTATGCCACTTTGTACCTTTTTACAAATGTCACTGTTACATATCATACTATCTACTAATCAAAGGGATATGAAACTCATTATGAACAGGTTCAAAGTGGCACAGGTATCAATTTCATAGACTGTACATACATACATTACTTGTATTTTTTTGCTAAGCGTAACCTGTAACGATACAAGCTTTAATAAAATAAAAAAACAAGACACGCCTCATAGACAAATATGATTACTATTTCACGACTCGTAGCCATATCTAGCATATGTTTAGGTGTTACCTAAGTTGAAGGGTACAATGGTTACAGGTTGCTAGCCTGTCATTGAACATTAAACTACCGTGAGACTCACTCATGTTGATAATTTTCGGATAACTCACGTTTAATAAATCGAAGTCGCGCGAAGAGAGCGGAGGCGCGCAGTGCGCGTTTGGCAGCAGCAGCTGCCGCGGCTTCTATATGAAGGGCGACGAATTAGCCCGAAACATGTCGAAATAAACTCGATTTATTAAACGTGAGTTATCCGAAAATTTTCAACTTGCTAGCCTGTCGCCTAAAATTTACCTTAATTTATTTCCTTTACGATATCCACGGAAAAAATTGAGAGGTTTTATTCTAAACCCGACACCCCACAGTATAACGCCTGTATTCCCAAATGGAAGTATTTTATAATTAAGTTCTAATGTGTCTGGTTTGATCTCAGCATTTTTTCCGTGGGTGTCGTAATCGTAAGAGGCGACTACGGAGATAATTAAGGTGCACTTTAGGCTAGCAACCTGTCGCTATAGTACCTCTAAAATTGCTACTACATTAATAGTAGTTTTGACTATGTTGAGTTTCGTGTGTAAGTTATAGGACAAGCTCAACTGACAAGAAAAAAAAATGTTGCTGCGTTTCATCAGACCTTAATGGCAGTTATTAATTTTGAAAACATATTTTAATAATTAGGAAACCGCTGCCGCTTAAAGAGCTTGCCAAAACGTCAACGGCAATTATTACTTGCCGAATAAAATGCGTAATTGATAATTTTGTAACACCCCCGATATTGCATAGTTTAGAAATGTACCTACCTACATTATGTTGTAATACTAACTTTTAACATGAAGTTTGCGTCAAAATTATTTTTACAGAAAAGTATACCTCACGTAAAATCTTCATCATCGTCACCATCAGTCATGAAGGTAGCTTTATCGATTACAGAAATAATATAGTAATAAATATACACATAATATTCAAACATCCATAAATATCTGATGCGACTCTTTGTTAGGGGCAGTAGGCAGTGTCGAAATCGGCCACACGGGGGGGGGGATTATTTTCTTTATTACCAATAATAAATCAAACAACTAGACAGAAGTGTCACAACCACTTGTTTAATGTGCATGCACAATAATTAACATCCCTAGGGCCCAGAGCCACCGCGCTCGTGAATATGAAAAATAAAGTACATAATATAATATACTTGATTTACTTCTGTGCTTACCTGTTTTGTCAAGAAAATTGATACCTATGCCACTTTGAACCTTTTCATAATGAGTTTCATATTACTTTGATTATTACTTAGTATTGTATGTCAAAGTGACATTTCTTGTAAAACGTACAAAGTGGCACAGTTGGGCATTTACTCGAGCGTTTCAAATGTCTCATTCATCTAGACACTTCCGTCAAAATGGAAGAATATTCCGTTACCGTCGTTTAGTCATCTATTAGAGGAGCAATAGCTTTCTACAAATAATCATAAACGATATCAAAATCTGCAGCAGATTCATGTAAAATTTGGCCCGATGAATGAGACGGTTGTAATGCTCGAATAATCTTCCAGTTATCAAATTATTTGACTGTATACGTATTAGTTAATTTTTTGCAATGCGTTGCAAGTTGCATCTCAGCCCGTTGGATGCAGTAACGCCTTACTCAATAGATTACGTTATAGTTCGATTGATTTGACCTCGAACTGTCCGTTGAAGCACTTATACTCGAGTCTTGTCTAATGCGCATACGATGCTCGCGAGCAACAAAACGGGTCGGATTACATGCAAATTTATATGAAAAGACCGAGATTTGTATACTTTGCTCAGAAGTGTAATGAATTTTCAGACATCACGTCTGTTTTTTCAAATGGGGTAGAGCATGCAAGACGAATACAAAGCCATGAACTATTTCACACTTCGCTGTAATTTTTTGCTTGATTTTTAGGTAGCAAGTTCGAGAAAAGACTAATTAATTACAGAACACTGTTACTATTTGCAGTAAACGTCATAGTAACATCGATTGGCTTGCTGAAGACAAACGGTTTTTTTATTACGACAACGTTCTTAGGCGTATCAGAAATTATTTTATCTGATAATATATCTACAACTAGCACGCCCGTATTCCCTAATGTAGGCAGAGCACAAAAAGCCTCGACTAAGTATTTAAGTAACGTTTATTCAGTAATAGTGACATGTCGCTAGCTCGGCATCGCAATCGTTTACTGTGTTACAAAAAAGTATTGGAATCACGACCTCTAAATCATTGTGGTGGGTTAGGATTCAATCACATACTTACTAGTAAGTGTCAACTTGAAGTAAATAAGTAGTGAGTACTACTTAAACCGGTATATTTCTTTACAAGATAACTCCTTTAATACTCAGCCAAGGACGCCGGCTTGAAGCCATCAATCCTGTTATTTATAAACTAGAATCGACTCACGAGTCGGTTACAATACGATTCTGTGAATCCTTTAAATTAATTTCGAAGCTCTGACGCATTTAGAATAGGTACAATGGAAGTTCGGGCAGAAAAAGAGCGGTTTCCTTGTCAGGTGTTTACTAGCCAGCACAACATAACGAGAATAAATTAGATACATTATAAAAGGTGGTCGGAAATAGACGCGACTGTTTTTGTTTTGTAATTTTCGCATCAAAAAAGATACGAAACTTTGACAAAAATGCCCAGAGCTTCCTACCCTGGTTTGAAAAATGACACGGAACGAAAACAATACAAAAACAATACAAATAATACGAATAATACAACATTATAGTGTTTAAAATCAGTAATTAACATTAGCTCGATAACATTTTGGATTTTCATTCTAAGGTTAAATAAAATCACGATCTATTTGTATTCTCCAAATTTAAAACGACTGATTAAATTTATGTCCATTGTCTAGCATTAGCAGAGTACGAAACATTTATTTGTGTTATCAATTTCAAGTCACCCTGTAGATTCCAGATGCTTCACTAGGTGGGTCTTACACCCTGTATAACGACATTACGCATGTTAGCGTCATTTTAATTTTTATTCGGCACTTTTGTATTTAAAATATTAAACTAACCCAGTCTAATGCCACAATTAGATACCCTAGTGTCAAAATAGCCTTTACTGAATTCCAAAACGTATTTGTGGCGCGGCCGGTACAATATGTAACGCTGTGATGCAAAAGGTCGCTAGTAAATGACCATCTATAGCCGGGACAATGGACTCGGCCACGAAACGACGCGAGCGTCGGTGCAATGAGCGTTAGTTAGTTTAAATATTCGACACTTTAGTCATTATGACATACTACATCACGCCTGTATTCCTCAATTGGGTAGGCAGATCCGTGACAATTTCTAGCATAATTTTATTAGGTTTTAAGTTGCCAAGTGTAATAGAGATAGGTTGCTAGCCTATCGTCTAAAATGTACCTTAACCTATTTTCCTTAGTCGCCTCTTACGACGCAAGAAAGGAGAGATGCTATTATATCGCGAAACATTTGGACTAATATTCTCCCCTTATATTTCACAATGACGTAAAAATACCAAATCAACATTCACAGCATGGTACGCATCGGTCACAATCACAATTACCTATACATGTTTATACCTGTCAAGTTCCTAGACACTACGTAGTACCCTGTCACAGCCAGCCTTTACTGTCCTTACCAAGAACATTGCTGACAATCGGGACAAACGCTGACTGAGAGAGAGTTCTATCTAGTATCACAAACGAACTGGTCAAGGTGCAATGATTGTTAGGTTTCGAGAAATAATAGAGTCGCCGGCGTGTGCTGCTTGTTAAACAGTTAGTCAATCGTTGCACGTTGCATTACTGCAGTTGGGTAAGGAGGCATCTTCGCGGCTATGATGTCCTGGTATTAGGCATCACAGAATCGAAAAAATGCGGTCGAAATGCGAAGGGAAGTGACTTTGTTTGAAGTCGATGAATATTTCATTTCAATTAATATTATATTCAAGTAAAATATACCTATTTTTATAAGTTGCCTCTTATGACATCCACAGAAGAAATGACGAGGTGTTGTCTTAAATCCTAGCCCTGACGCCACACAGGATCATGATGTCAGAAAAGACCATGTAATCATCTATAAATCTGTGCGCTTTAAATTATTTTTTTAATTAAAGCAACTTTTTCTCTCGGTAAAATAGAGGGTAGGTACTTTCCATACAATAAATTTAACCTTTCTATAAAATTTAAGAGTTAGTAGCTTGTATGGAATTTTTGTTATAAGCTTATAAGGATTCAGTAATCCGACGGTTTCTGTGCATCGTTATTGAATAAATCAATTCAAAGCGAATTTTGTGGATCAAAAGACCGTTGGTCATTAACATTTACTTAACGAGTGTTAAGTATCAGATGCCCATCAAATATAATTTATGGTTTTAAAATTAGTCTGATCCGGTGACATTATATCGATGTGTTAATAATTTCGTTAACATATTAGACCTTACAAACTTCGCAATGTACCATGGCTTGGCAAACTGTTCAATCCTCGAAGTGGCGGCGCCACTGTCTTCTAAAAACCTTTAAACTCCTACTCAGCACGTCTAGTTTCCGTTTCACTCACCGCCGACCTTAACTTTGTAAATGCTATTGAAGTATTTTCGATTGGCCAACAGTGGAATCGGGACCAGCACCTTTGTGAAATTCGTTACGAGTTTTTGAATATTTATGTACTGTTCAAGGTTCCATAAATAGATTTATATTCGAGGCGTCACCGAATGTGGTAAACAATTGTATTCGCGGTACATCATAGTATGCAAATACAATTTCGAAAATGTTCAAGGTATCGCGTGTCTGGGCGGAACTGGTAATAACGGTATTTCCAATTGCCTTTTTTTTCATCTACCTACATCAGTGATTAGTACCAAAGAGATCCAGGGACCTCCAAAAGTTTAAAAGAAACCCGACATGGTCCGCACTGGTATCCTTAAAATATCTGTATTTATGAATTGGTGAGCAATGTAGCAGAAAAAAAGGGTCTGTGAGAAAGTAAAGTTTGGTTCAGTGTTCAGCCGTTGAACTGGTTTCATCGTCATCGTTATTTCAGCCAAAAGACGTCCACTGGACATAAGCCTCATTCAAGGCTTGCTGAATCATCTAATCATCCTATAGTCAATTGATTTGCTCACGTAATGTCAAGTTTAGAAGAGCACGGTGTGAGCAGAGCCACTGTCCAACTAGAGACGTCAGAAAGTGGCAAGTAGTCTATAGCGCTTTACTGTGCCATCAATTTCAATTTGTCCAGAAGCAACGAATTACTACGTCAGACTCTATACAGGGTGGCCAAAAAATGACCGTAAATATTTAAATCAGTGGTCGGGTATACGCGTCTGAAAACCCCTGTGTAGTTTTTTCCCGAATTTTCATTTTTTTTCAAAATCTGAAAATATTGCCTAAGTACTCCGGCTTTTAGTCAACCGCGTAGCATCGTTGTGCCAAACGATTACAGGTATATAAGTGTCGACTAACGGAACTTGCATACGTAAGATAGGTAAAACACAGGGTGCAACGACCTGAAAAGTGATGATACATTTGTCTACCACAAGCACAATAATGGAAATGTTCAGGAAATATTACTGGGATTTTTAGACGCGTATACCCGACCACTAGTTACAATACACCCTGTGTATACTCGCATTACTCGCGGTACTAGCGCTAGATAGGTACTAGGGACGCCTTGTTGCGTCCAGTCAACGGTCAAGTTACGCACGAGAATCGTGACGAATTTACCTATTTTGGCGAGCTTTAAGCCTGCAGGAGCATTAGCTTAGCGTTTCTCCCCAGTTTAAAAGTAAACACTTGTCGTCTCTATCTGTCACGCTTGATCAGAACGGGACGGGGTCGTTGTGTCATCTTGTTGGAAGCCTATCAGCTTTGCGTCTTCAAGTGGATGGTACTTCTTTGAACGCGAGGATAATTTTAGATTTCCAAAGAAGACTTACGGGATACCAACCACGTCATACTTTCGTTCACTTATCTACGCTCTTTTCATCAGAACCTTCCGGAGAACTTTACCAACAAAACACTGTTACAGCCCTATGTTGGCCTGTATGGACACCGAAACAATTGAATGCGACCCCAACTGTAATTAAAATGAGCCTACATTCGCCAAAATATGTCACTGGCCATAAGGAGCGTGGCCGTGTTAAATGAAAACCACAGTAAACACGCGAAGCACCACGCTGTAACCAACTCTCGGCCAACGCATTAAGAACTACGCCGGGTGATTGAGTAACTCGGCATTTGTGGCCCACTATCGGGTCCCGATGGGCAAAAGTGTCCATCGGTTTGTGTAACGGAAACGAATGTGAGCTGAGTAACAACGTCGACCTATTATGTGAACCTTATGTGACCACTGTTCTAGTTAGAACTTGTATTGCCGTGTCCCACTTCTCTGCAAAGGATTGCTTCTTACCCACAGTTTTTACCATAAGACTACTTATAGACGTTAATTTTGATCTGGTTTTAAACTGGATTCCCGTGTGGTATCAGATTTCAAATAACACCTCCATTTCTTTCGTGGATGTCGTAGGAGGCGACTAAGGAAATAAGTTAAGGGATATTTTCGCCAACAGGCTAGCAATCTTGACTCTGGGAAAAGGTTAGTGTATTGTGAGTGATGGGTGAGCAACCTTTTTTTTTTGGGCGGTGGGAAAATGCTTTACGCATACCGACACGTCTTGGGGACGACGCGACGGTTATGTGGGGCTCTTCTCATAGGGAGGCATACCCACTAAAAACCCACCGATGGTTCCTGCCCGCCACATTGATAGGCGTCGGGGGGTCCCTAGGGATGCACCGGCGGCGCCTTCTGGCCACCCCAACGTGTGGGCTGGGGCTCTAAATCAGAAACGGGGAGGACTAAATATCGTGTCCCCTACGGGCGGATAGAGTTAATGGTGGTTGCCAGCTCGGGGTCCCCAACCCTTGCAGGCCAACTCCACTAGGAAATCAGACGACCAGCGAATCGCCGTCGCCTCACTCCTTGCCGTCTGCGGCGGAGCGGATGCGCTTGAGGGTAAGCAACCTGTCACTGCAATATCACGTTTAACCATCTGATTACCCTGAAACTGCTAAACGTGGCACTGGATTTTTGAATTCATGTGCTCTGCCACCCCTCTTGGGAATACAAGCGTGAGAATATGTATGTATGTATTTAACATAATTTTTGCTATTTATTATGACGAATATAACATTTTAAAATTGTAAAAGACTAAAATTTGTATTCCAATTCCAACTAAAAATTAAAATTGACTTCTATTATAGTAGTGAGGTGTTAACACGTTTTTCGACATTTTCAAATGTCGTATACTTTTTGTTTTTGTCATGTTGTATGGGATTACGTG
This sequence comes from Adoxophyes honmai, assembly GCA_005406045.1. Taxonomy (NCBI): domain Eukaryota; kingdom Metazoa; phylum Arthropoda; class Insecta; order Lepidoptera; family Tortricidae; genus Adoxophyes; species Adoxophyes honmai. The sequence continues at coordinate 282,782 of BHDV01021120.1, forward strand.
ACACGCTATGACTTGTTTCCGTGAATGAAGTATAGAGAGGTCAGAAAGTGACAGATAGACAACCACGTGCTTATAGTCTCGCGCGTGCTGCTGTGCCATTAGCGTTACGCGCGATCTTGGACCGGCCAATAAGAGCACAGCGATCACTTCAATTGTTTTGCGGAATAATTTCCGAACAACCAAGATGACATTAGTACTCTATAGGTTCTATCCTCAATGTGCTGTGCTAAGCCTACTGTCACTGTCAAACTAGTAGTGTCAGAAAACGATTGGAATTGGTCTCTCTAGCGCATGTTGCCTTGCCAAGGTGCAGACGACATACTATTTGCGACGGACTTTTTAGTCTGTGAAAATAGACTATGGAATTATATGAAAACGCACACGACGCGCACAATTTACGGCCCACAATGCATACAATCCACACAGACTTTTTGTGCGCCGCAGACTAATTCGCACAAAAAGTTTGTCGTCTGCGCTGCGCCTAAGCGGGCTGAGGACTCATCCTTGCCATTCACAGGCAAAATGAATAATCTAGCCCAAAATATGTGCATAGAATAAATTACATAATTAAATGTCGAGTCTTGACCTATGGCTCCGAATATTCGCATCCATCATTAAGAAACTACACGCAGCGATTTGTTTCAAATGTTAAATTAAATGTTAAACGTGTAATTAAAATTTCTGTTTTATAAATTAGACTATTCCTATTCATGAAATTAGGTGGCTGGCTATTCATGAAAGACCTTGCCACGCTAAAGCCTTGTTAAAACACTGGTGTTATCTCTAACCTCTAACGTAACATTTTATACACTATGTTTTTTTATGTATTTTTTTCATTTTTTTTAATTAATTTATTTTGTGTTTTTTTTTCTTTTAAATGAATTTCTGCCAAGTTTCTTGCGGTGCAATCTTCTTGGCAATGAAGGTCTTTCCGAAGCGCTGGTAGAATCAAAAATGACGTGTAAAAGTGCTCGTAGGATCCTATCCTATTTGCAAAAATAAAGTTTTGAAGTTTTTCGCTAGAAATCAACACCACTGGACTTTTTTCCATAAAATTTTTTTCAATAACTTTGAGCTGTGATATTTTGGTAGGTATTTAAGAAGACTACATTTTAGTATTTATTTGTAGCTCCTATGACTGCTTATGTTACGCCAAGAGACTTAACTTCAATATGTGACGAACTTGAACAACCCTCTGCTTTTCCCACACAACATGTCTTCATACCCGAAGGATACCAAAAACGTTTCCGAGTCAATCGAAACAACGTCGATTAATTCTGTTCATATTAATTTTATTACTATATTATTACGTACATTGCGTCAGCGGGGGAGCCAATCGTTTGGCAACTGCTTTGGCACGACATCGCTGTTACATACGTACCGACTTTATGTACATTTTACGCCACAAGTGTGTGATATGAACACTTTCTCGCGTTCCGTTTGTATAAATGTCTCGTGGGTATTCAAAACGTGTCTGATCAACAATACTCTTAGATTGCGTAAGGTTCAATGGGAATATTTGCATGTGCTAAACTTATGAAGCCCTAGAAAACACATGTAATGGTTAAATGTGACCTCCATTCATTGTCTGGAGACACCTATAGTCTCAATTCATACCAGAAGAGCGGCGAAGGGCGGCGAACCGCAGCGACTCAGTCGGTAGAGAAGGCGCGAGGATTCCCGCGACTGCTCCAGAAGTCGCTGGAATGCGCTGGAAGGTTAGGTTCCAAGATCTCTGGGCGGGATCGCGACTGCACGAGCATCCTCGGGCATTTCCGCGACGTCTCGCGCAGTCGCACGACTTCGTTTATGGAATTCGTCGGAATTCCCGCGGATCCGCGGGCATCCGCGCGCCTCGTTGGAGTTTCTCACGCGATAATAAGTCTTATTGTAATGAAAATAAAGTTAAAATTCTCATGACACTGAAACTGCGCTCCGCTTCGCCGCCCTTCGCCGCTCTTCTGGTGTGAATTGAGCCTTATAAGATCGTCTATCTTGTAGGTGGACGTCCTACGACGCGCTTGCTGGTCCGTGGCCTGCACTCGAGCTCTTTTCCACCCCATTGGCCACCTGCTCTGCGGGCAATGTGGCCTGCCCGTTGCCACAACATCTGGTGGGCTACGAGTATATCGGTGAGTATAGTTGGTCTACGGATCTTCTTCTGTAAAAAACTAAGTACTCTTCAACCCTTAGGCTCAATTCACACCAGAAGAGCAGCGCAGCGCGGCGTAGCGGAGCGCAGTTTCAGTGTGATGAGAATTTCAACTTTATTTTCATTACAATAAGACTTATTATCGCGCGAGAAACTCCAACGGATCCGCGGGAATTCCGACGAATTCCATAAACGAAGCCGTGCGACTGCGCGAGACGTCGCGGAAATGCCCGAAGATGCTCGAGCAGTCGCGATCCCGCCCAGAGATCTTGGAACCTAACCGACTTCCCGCGCATTCCAGCGCCTTCTCGAGCAGTCGCGGGAATCCTCGCGCCTTCTCTACCGAGCGGGTTGCTGCGGTTCCCCGCCCTCCGCCGCTCTTCTGGTGTGAATTGGGCCTTATATGATCGTCTGTCTATCTTGTAGGTGGACGTCCTAGGATGCGCTTGCTGGTCCGTGGCCTGCACTCGGGCAGTTTTCCACCCCATCGGCCACCTGATTTGGGGGCGATGTGGCCTGCCCGTTGCCACAACATCTGGTGGGTTACGAGTAAATTGGTGAGTATAGATCGTCTACGGATCCTATCTTGTAAAAAAACCACTCTTCGACCCTTATTTGTTTACGACATCCACGTAAGAAACTAAGAATTGCTCTAAGCCCGCGACCACACGAGTTATTATCATACGTTATAAGTATAGTATACACCATGCCTGTATTCACAAAAGCAAACTATTTCACGTTGGGCACTTTTAGCATATTTTTTTAAATACACTAATGAAATGGATAGGTGTCACTCTAAACCAGACACCAAAATAACACCTTTTAGATAAATAAAAAAAAATACTAACTAAAACACACTACTAAAATATACTGTGGTTTCGGGTTTAGAATAACACCTCTCCATTTCTTCCGTGGATGTCGTAAGAGGCGACTAAGGACATAGGTTAATAAGGTATACTATACGCGACAGGCTAGCAACCTGTCACTATTGTACCTGCCACCTCAAACCCTTAAAAATATTATGCTAGAAGTGGCCACAAAACGTGAAATGGTCATCGTTTTGTCTGTGTAGCGTTTTGTGTGCTCTGCCTACCCCGTTTGGGAATACAGGCGTGATTGTATGAATGTATGTATGTTTAAGTTGGCGTTGGTTGGTGTGATAGTGACAAGTTGTTAGCCTGTCGCCTAAAACATCCTAACCTATTTCCTTAGCCTCCTCTTACGACATCCACGGAAGAAATGGGGAGGTGTTATTCTAAAGCTATCATATTGTATTTAAAACACTGTCGACGAAACAGCCGTGACCGCATCGCTGCCTTAAAAAAACACCCCTGAACACAAAAACTAGAATTGCCAAGGTACGAGTATCAGCTACAATGGCATGTTATGCAAATTCGTTTGTTATCACTATTGTTAGACGGACCATGCGGCGTGCATTTTTTCCTCTTATTACCGACAAAGTTCTTGCATTCGTCATTTTATGTACTGTACAGTTAAGAAATTAGAACCCTGCTTCGTCCAAGTCTTGATTAGTAAATAAGTAATGTCATGGCATATCATCCCATGTTGGTTTAAATACATTCCTAAATAGGGTAGTCAGAGCACATGAAACGTTACATAGAAAAGCCATGCCCGTTTCAAGTTTTATGGCCACGTTCAACTTCTTTTTAACCGACTTTAAAAAAGGAGGAGGTTCTCAATTCGACCTATTTTTTTTTGTGTGTGTGTATGTTACTCGACAACTCGGAGACCCGTGGACCGATTTTCAAATTTTATTTTTTAATCGAAAGGGTATAACTCGAAATTGGTCCCATTGGCACGATATCAGGATCTGATGATGGTATCGTGGAGAAATCGAGGGAACTCTTCAAATTTTATATGGAGATGTATGGCGTTTTCCGTAATTTGTTGATGAAGTCAAGATTTTACATTCAGTAAACAGAATACTTTCAAAATATTGCTAATTTGAAGTCGGTTTTTTTTTTGTTTAAAATTATTAGGTTTAATAAACAGATGAAAGAGGTATAATAGTGACAGGTTGCTGGCCTGTCGCCTAAACCATATCTAAACCTATTTCTTTAGTCGCCTCTTACGACATCCACGGAAGAAAGGAGAGGTGTTATTCTGAGTCCGATACCACACGGGCAATGTGGACAGACACAATAGAGAAATAATGTTGGCCACCCAGGCCCGCAAAAGGTTAGTGGTTTGGCACAGAAACTAAACAGAGCCAATAACCGTAGAGAAAAAGGCACTAGCGTTACGCGCGATCTTGGGCCGGCCAATAAGAGCACAGCGATCGCCTCGATGGTTTGGCGGAATCGTCTTCGAACAACCAAAATGACATTAGGTACTCTGTTGGGTCTGTCCTCTATGGTTTAACATAACCTCTTAAATTACGTGTCGTAAGAGAGAAAGGAAATAGTTTAAAGTATGGTTTAGGCGAAAGGTTAGAATTAGGCTAGAAGTTAACCAAAACAAAAAGTATAAGGCAAGGAGATTAGAACATAGTCGATGTGGTTTTGAATGTAGCCAAAAAAGGGTATTAAGAGTCCTATCTGCTTAACGGCATCTAACATCCGTAGCAATGTAAGGTAAAGTCACCGGTGAAGTGTCCATCACTGGTGCTTGTCAGCTTAAACCGTCCATAACTGGTGCCGTTACCTTACCCAGCTACTGAGAATGGCCTCTGCAACTCCTTGTTGACCAGTGACCACTGCCGCACAATCCCGTTAATCTCGACCGGGATCTCGTCATATTATAATGCTTCGGGATTGATCCCGAAAAATTACATGCGACCTCGCGTAATCGGGATCCCGTAAAATCGGGATCCCGCGACATTAGGATCCCGTGAGATCGCAATATCGGGATCCCGCGAGTTCAGGAGTCCATGCCCTAGTGCCCAGAAGTGGGATGTTAGGATTATCAGCCATTACGAAGCTAAGGTCAGGTCACCGTGCCAACATTTCGCCAACGCCACGTAATCGGTCAAGTATACTCGACTCGACGCAAAGGGTCCGTTTACGCAAAGCAAAGTTGTACACAAAATTGAATAATCAGAAACCTGATTCAAATTCGGAGGCAAATAGTTGTGACGCAATGTTCGTATTGGAATTCAGGGGAGACGGCGAACGTATAATGCGATAGCATCGGAATCACGGAAACCGACGAAAGTTTTCGAATGTCTCCGCAGTTGTACAGTACGCACGGCGACCTCGAAGACGTTCGGAGACCACACTTGATTAATTGTTTTCTAGTTTTTTGTGACTGCATGAAAGGCAGTACGAGTGTGGTTTGCGAAATTAGCCCGAAGGGCGAATTTCGTTTGGAATAACGAGCGTTTCATGTACCGTCGCATAATCTTTATCTTTATTCGGAAAATAAATTTGAATAGCATTTAGAGATAACAAAATTATGTAACATGCCAAGACTGACTAAAATGGTCGCAATACGGAATCCTGCAAAGTAATTGCCGGTCTATGATCTATACATAAAACATGCATGCTATACAGACTAAATCATGACTAAGTACTTCACGCTTCGTAGCCAACTTTGACATAACTTTCGGTTAAAAGTCAGATCAGAGGTATAAAAGGTACATACATACATACATACATACATACCCGTCACGCCTTATTCCCTGCGGGGTAGGCAGAGACAACAGAGCGCCATACTTCTATTTTGACATACTTCTTTCGCTTCACTAACATTCATCAAAGGTATAAAAGGTACTGGTTGCTTATACAAGACTTTTTGAATACAATATTTGAATCACAAGACCGAGAGCGCGAGAAGAGTCGCGCGCGATATAAAACTACCTGTCTCATCTGACTTTTCCAGTAAGACAGCAACCATTAACACTATTACAGGCGTTTAGACCTGCGCCGTGAAAGACGTAAATTTTTCTCCGGACACCATCGATCATGAAGCTATACATTAAAAAATCTTCCAATGCAAGTGAACGTGTTGGCAGCAAATGGTATAGGTCAACGACCGGGGTCGAACCCACAAGCGTCCTCGCTACTAATGTACTAACACCTCCGTGTTGCAATAAGTACCTATTACAATAATATGCAATCGTCTGACAGTTCAGACGATACGTCTGTTTAACAGGATTCTGTGCGATTCCAACGCCCGAAATTCCGTTGAGTAGTTTAGTAAATACATACATACATACACTCACGTCTATGTTCCCAAATGGGGTAGGCAGAGCACACGAAACGTGTGGCAAAAGCATGATTATGACTATTTCACGCTTCACAGCCACTTCTAGCTTAATTTTAGGTTTGAAAACAGATTGAAGGGGTAGTATAATACTGACAGGTTGCTAGCCTGCCGTCTAAAGCATACCTAAACCTATTTTCTTAGTCGCCTCTTTCGACATCCACGGAAGAAATGGAGAGGTGTTATTCTAGACCCGACAGAAACAGGCGTAAACAGGCGTTTAGTAATCCTGTGTAAAATTAACACCTTTCCATTTCTTCCGTGGATATCGTTAGAGACTAAGATATGCTCCAGGCGAGCGGCTAGGAATTTGTTACTGTTATACTTCTTCCATCTGGTTTTAAACCTGAAATTGTGCTAGAAGTGGCTGTGTTCATGTGATCTGCCTACCCGCGGCATTACCATAAGAGAAGAGAGAGTGTAAGAGAATAAGAAAGACTATTTAAATATGGACAAGCTTGTGATTGTGTCCAGTGTGGTGTCGGGATAGAATAACGTTTCTCCATTTCTTCCGCTGATGTCGTAAGAGGCGACTAAGGAAATAGGTTTGTGTATGCTTTAGACAGGCTAGCAACCTGTCACTATTATAATACCTCATCCATCTGTTTTCAAACCTAAAATTACCTATGCTAGAAGTGGCTGCGAGGCGTGAAATAGTCATAATCATGATTCTGTCTATGTCACGTTTCGTGTGCTCTGCCTGTCGTTTGAGAGCATAGGCGTGATTGTATGTATGTGATAAATATAGTGGTTTATTCCGCCAGCATACAAGAGCACTGCACTGGAGTAGAATGCAATTCACTCTCTAAACTGCGTGGCCGTAATAACATCTAATTGCTACTTGTCACATGCTATTGGCTTTTTTACGGTAAAATACGGTACGAATTAACTGAAACTCTCTCTATCTATTCTACAGTTCTGTTTGGAATTATCAGATATTAAACCCGGCGACGTTAGACGATTCCATTTCTAACACATTTTTGAACAAGGTAAAAGTAAATTGAACTTTTATAATACTAACGTTCATTATTGTGTAAATGATTTTTGTCTGTGTGGTGTTGGATTAGAATAACATCTCCCCATTTCTTCCGTGGATGTCGTAAAAGTCGACTAAGGACAATCTACACTAATATTATAAAGAGGAAAACTTTGTTTGTTTGTTTGTTTGTGTGTTTGTTTGTTTGGTTGTAATGAATAGGCTCAGAAACTACTGGACCGTTTTCAAAAATTCTTGCACCATTCGAAAGCCATATTATCCACTACTCGTGGATAAAATTTAGCCAAAACAAAATAAAATTTAGCCTATGTTACTCACATAGGCTAAATTTTATTTTGAAAAAAAGAGGATTTCGTAAAATATTTGGGTTTAGATATCTACATCTACACCAATAATTATTACGAAGAGGAAAACTTTGTTTGTTTGTTATGAATAGGCTCAAACCTACGACCCCAAAATCCGAAATTTACGCGAACGAAGTCGCGGGCGGAAAGCTAGTGTTATATATAAATCGACATGCTAGTTATCTGTGGCTATTATTTTCTCTGTCAGATATTTTACAGTGTTGAAAACCGAGACTTAGCTTAACGCACTAATCTACAGTTAACTTTTTAATAGTCACACATTTATTTATTTTTTCTGATCTATACACGCAAGGTCTTTTACCAGACCCACGCAATCTAGAACAATTCAAGAAGCACGTTAAAAAACACGATTAATATGCTAAAGAGAGATAATCATTAACCTGCAAAATTAAATTCTCGACGGATTTAGGTGGCCCTGACTTTTACTGTTACAACTCGCGGAAAGATTACTCATTCATTTAATTTATTTACATTATGTAACTAACTTACTCATCTAGGTTTCGGAGTAAGTGTCCTCCTTAATCATTTCAAAGATCGTCCCATTGTGGATGACATTTAGCATAACAAGAGTCAACCGTACACCTATCAACCATCTATTATACCAATAAACTAAACATTCGGTAGTCAAAACTCCGTCAGAGACAACAATCTCTAACGGTAAAGCAACGCGGTTACGCGCCTGCGATTCGTCACATACATAAGCATAAAGGCTTGCTAATTCAAAAAGTCTCACGTGTGGTAGAGGGGGCAAGGGACATGGGTCATTTTAACACTGGAGTTTAGTGACAAAAGTACTGTGTCAATTTCACGGCAGCGAGTCGTCTGTGTTGGAAATATCGGAGACAAAAGCTAGCGGGTGCTCCTCGGAATCGGATCCGATGTTTGACGAGAAAGCTTGCAGACGATATGCTAAGACCTTTGCGTAACCAGTTGCATCATGCCGATGATAAACGCGATAGATGGGTTGTTGCGATTGTTTTATTTGCGGAAGATTTTTTCGGCCTATCGATGTTTAGATGCCTGCTTTTTAAGCAGGCGAGGCTAAGCGAAAATTTAGTTTGGTTTTGGAATGCGTCGCGATTTATCCACGTGTAAATAAAATGTTATTGGATCAGTGATATCTGTCTCCAGGACTTGTAACCTTTGTGTTTTAACAATTTGTTTGAATAAGTTACTTTCTGACAAGTTTCATGCAGCGCATTCTTCTTGGCAACGATGGTCTATTCGCTGGTAGGCTCAAAAATGACGTGTAAAGGCGCTCCTAGGAGCCTATATGCATAAAGTTTTGAATTTCGAATAAAAAAAGGCGGACACGAATGACTTAACGTATGCGGACTGAAATTTGGACAAAGTTTGTATATATAAAATACATAAAACAAAAGTTTAAATAAAAATGTGTGTTTGTCAATGTAAAGTCAATATATCTGTCAATCAGTTTGGAAAGTTTCATGAAGATTGGGTGTTTGATTTTGTAATTATGGTAAATCAACAAGAACGCCGTCGTCAAATTGTATGTAATTTCTACAATACACATCCCCTATGGCCGAAATCGAAGGTGGTGGAACATTTTGTGCAAATGGGTGAGAGTCGAAGCACCATTTACAATATATTGGCGTCCTTTGGCTTGAAGAAAACCACTGCCAGAAAACCTGGTTCTGGAAACTACTCCAGCTTGAGCAAGTCTTCTGAGAGAGCTCGATTAAAGAAAATTACGGCCGGCCGTGTCGCAAAATCCTACAGAGAGCTCGGAAGGAAATTCAAGTGTGACGGCAAAACTGTTAAAAAATATCTGAAAGACATGGGCATCGATAAGCGGTGTAGAAAAGTTAAGCCCACCGTCTCTGAAAACCAAGAAATCACTCAGAAAGTACGGCTGCGTAAATTGGTCAAAGAAATATTTTACGCTAAAAATAATGTCACTTGCGTTATGGATGACGAGTCATATTTCACGTTAGATGGAAACGAGTGGCAAGGCAATTACTATTTTGAGAACACCAATGGACCAACCGATGAAAACGTAAAATATATTGAACATACAAAATTTCCTAAAAAAGTTTTGCTATGGCTTGCCATTAGTCGACGCGGAATGTCTAAGCCTGTATTCTTTGAATCAGGTTTAGCTGTGAACGCCGATCGCTACATAGAGCGTTGTTTGCCATTAGTGCGAGATTTTATAAATACGAGTCATAGAGGAGAAAATGAAGTGTTTTGGCCAGACTTAGCCTCAAGCCATTATTCCAAAAAAACCCTTAGCAAAATGGCGGAGTTAAACATCCCATACGTACCGAAGACATCAAATCCACCTAATGTTCCACAACTTCGCCCTATTGAAGATTTTTGGGCAAATCTAAAGAGGCGAGTATATTGCAATAATTTTCGTCCCAAAAATGTACAGAGTTTGATCCGAAAAATAAAATTGGAGTTGACAAAAATGCCCACATCTGTGTTTTCGACAGCGATGGAAAAAGTACCACAGAACTGCCGTAAAGCATCTCGCACAGGAGTAAACTTTTTTTTACATTAAGCATTAACATATACCTTATTATATAAACATAACTATTTTTTTAAAAATGTGTTTTTTTTTTATTTAAAACAATATTGAAATTTGTCCAAATTTCAGTCCGCATACGTTATTCCCAGACTCATTTGGGTAAATCACAATAAATAATTACTCCTCGCTATTTCTTCAGATTGAAAGAGGCTAGTACGGAAATCATATAAAGAATACTTTCGGCGGCAGGCTAGTTATCCGTCATTATTGTATCTCTATCTTTAGGCCTACCTTTGTACTACGAAACGTGAAATAACACAATGTAACGTCTCGAGTGATCTGCTTACACTGTTTAGGAATGCTCGCGTGATGTTTGCGTGAGTGTAAAATTGCAGTTGCGTTCGATTTGTCAAATATTAAAGATGGGAATACTGGCAGGCGAGATTCTTGTCCAATTTTATTATGTTCTGCAAAAAAAAACATTGTTGTGATTGGAGGCGGTAAACTGATGGTTAGCCGGTGATTGATGAATGATGAATCAGCGTTGGTTGTTTTTAGAGTTCCGTACCTAGAGGGCAAAAACGGTACCCTATTACTGAGACTTCGCTGTCTGTCTGTCTCTCTATCTGTCCGTCTGTCACCAGGCTGTATCTCACGAACCGTGACAGCTAGAGTTGAAATATTCACAGATGATGTATGTCTGTTGCCGCTATAACAACAAATATTAAAATCAAAATAATAATAATAATTAAGGAGGGCTCTCATAGAAAAAACATGTTTTTTAGCAATTTTTGGTCCGGAACCCTTCGTGCGCGAGTCCGACTCGCTCTTGGCCGGTTTTTTAATCACCAAATGGATAGACTTCACTCATAATGTGCCTCCTCGGCCTAAACGGCCATTGTTTCTACCCGTGGAGGCCTTGCACATTGTTCCGTCGATGCACAATAGTTTTCATTTTTATTATATTTTTAAACTCGGCACAATTTTTCATAGTTCATAATGAGTTTTTACTGGCACAAAACATTCCTAAATCAAAGAAAATTTATCGTAAAATCGTCTATTTTTGTAAAAATCATTTACGACTTATAAGTCTTCAATTTACATCGTTTTCACGTAAGTAGCGAACGTAAACCGCATTTACGTTTCTAGCCGATAGCGAATATAGGTACTCGCTTAGAATAATTTTCAATTCGACTTGTATAGGTATGTCTTATCTGTCCTATGATAACGTAACATATCGGCTACAAAGTACAAAACGATTGGATTCAATTGGTAATTTACCGTTGGAAAGACTAGGTCGAATTAAAATTGTATTTTAGTCGAAGCAAGTCATATAATATTAACAAAATGTGTTTCAACAATGAAACTCGACAAAAATATCTTTGTTTAGACACGTTTAGCTTCTAAGTTCCTTGCTACTGAACTAAAATACTTGCGTAGTCAGAACTAGCCTTTACTACCGATATTTTACTTCCATAATTATTATGACAGCTAAAGGCTCTGTAAATTTGTTACTTAAATGTATTTCTTTAGTCTTCTTCGTCTCTAAAGGAAAAAAACATACATACAATTAAGCCTAAGTGCCCAAAAGGGGTAGGTAGAGCACTCGAAACGTGACATAGACAAAGCCATGATTATGATACTTAGCCAGCTTACGCAGCCACTTCTAGCCTAGTCAGGTTGCTAGACTCTCTTCTAAATGAAACTTAAGCCTATTTCCTTAGTCGACTCGTACGACATCCACGAAAGTAATGGAGAGATGTTATTCTATCCCGACACCACACGGGATGAAAAATATTTCGTTAAATTTATCTACGTTCTTTCTTTCGAAGTGTCATAAAAAAATATTCACTGCACAATTGGAAAACAAATAATTTATGCAGAAAGTAAAGGCTAGAGAACAATCAAAATTTACATCCATCCCAATAAATTAATTTGTGTGGGCTTGATGTTGTCAGATATCTAACACATCTGTGCCATTTAATAGTTGCGTTGAATATTTATGATTATTATGAGCGTTACATAACTATTTCCTATTGATGAAAGGTTAAACTCAAGAGGCATTGATCTACACTTAGCTTTCACCTAAACGTAGTGCTATAAAAATATCTTAGAGATAGACACATTATTATATGTATTATCCACATTCATGTTAGTTTACAATAAACAACAGTATAAAATCTATACCGAGGCTTTGTTTTTTTTTAACAGACCTGTGACACTGATGTGCAATTGTTTATAGAGTTCCGTTTTGCTGCCATTTTAAACGTTCTTTGTAGGTCATATAAATTTTATCTTTGATTTTTTTGAAACTTATAATTAGAATGAAGATAAAGTTATGTATGTACTTATTTAGGCATTGAGACACAAGTATGGTTGATTAAATGAGCCGATTAGACGAGCAGTCATATAAATGACTAATTGGTTGTTCCTTTAAAAGGTTGCGCTTGCATTGCTGTTCTGTCTATAGATCTACATGTTTTCCTTCACTACCCTGCCACTACGAGTATGTACATTTGGATTAAACTTACGTCAGTCAAATTGACTAGAAAACCGACTAGCAAGTTATCTAAAACCTCGACAGTGTTATGTATTTAGTCCACCGACTTGATTACTTTGACTTGTGTCTACGGACAGGTTTTTCATAGATCCTTGTTCTCTCACTCAATACCGCTTCAAAATATCTTCAACAAGGAAGCCAATAATAACCTTGAGAAACCATTCCGAGAATGCAATTCGGAGTGTTAATTGGTAATTGCATCCTCCTCATAATGTGAAGATTACAAACCAAACTAAACGTGACGTTTCTATATCTTATTTTAATCTTTGAAAAGGAACGTGCAAATTGACAACACTGTTCTAGAATTTGTGCGCGACAATTTTGTAACGTAATAGTGAATCTGTGCGGTTATGGTCGCAACGTTTAATAATAAAGTACGGTAAAACACATTTACTGTCTAGTTTTTGCGAAAGGGTTGCTTGTGGCAGCGTCTACACTTATAGGAAAGATGAAGGATTTATTTTGTAAACCATGACCAAGAAAACAAAGACATATGACATTAAAGAAACGTACATTGGCGTTATTCTTTAACGTAACTAACTAAAGTCGTCGACGAGCTCGACGTCAAGCTGTCAATTTTTCAAAAACAAATAGAGTATTAAGTACTTTTTTCCCTCTCTCATACTCATACTGATACTCATACTCTTTATTTGGTAATATAATTACTATTACATGTCATCACATCTCTGCAGCCATTCCCTCATGTCTGAGGGTCGTAGAGAGCATCAGTACCTAGAGTTGATGGTCCGACTCTCTAAAAACCTTGTAAAATTTGGAGGACCATGATCCTTACACCAGTCCCCTTAGCACGGTAAAGGCTAAATGCTCATGTAAGCAAGATTTCATCATACGTTGTTACTGGTCCAGTCAACCACGTCACCACCATGCCATTATACCTTCGTGCTCCAGTTGACGCATTCTTGTTCACCAATTGTCTTCCTACTCAGCCTACCGACCGACAAAGGGCACAATTACCGATCCCAAAGCACTAATTAAAAACTTAATCGTCACCTGCATAGGGGTGATTGTTGCCCGTCGCGGTAGCTAAGGATCTGGCGGTTCCGTGTCCAAGGCCAGTGATATCACCGTTACTAAATGCAGTCGAGAATTGTGGATTCCTAGAATACTGGCCGGTAACTGGTTACTTTTTAATCTGAATGAAAGGTCATAAATGAGATGCGTAGGTACTCACAAGATAGGTACTTAGCCCTGTTCTCTTCAAATCGGGAAGAGGACGATGGAAGAGTATATGTACTACATAAATTGCGGACCACTCCACGTCCGCACTTCTTGGCCCACACTTTTCAAACACGTTTAAGCCCGAGAGTCTAGTAACCTGTCTATTATACCTCTTCGATCGGTTTTTAAACCCGAAATTATGCTGGCTTTGGCATGTTTTGTGCGCTCTGCCTACCCTATACGGAGCAATTAGTTCTATGTCATTGTAGCTTTTGTACTCTACCCAAACTCAACCTTTATAGTTACTCAAAATATCTTGACTCCCTGGCCTGTACAGAAAAAAATAAGATAATTGCTAACTATTATAAAACGATACACCCGTGTACTATCGACAGATTCCAGGCCAATAATCAATAGTATACAATACATACATACATACATACATATTCTCACGCCTGTATTCCCAAGAGGGGTAGGCAAAGCACATGAATTCAAAAATCCAGTGCCACGTTTAGCAATTTCAAGGTAACCAGATGGTTAAACGTGATATTGCAGTGGCAGGTTGCTAGCCCATCGCCCACATTCACTAACCATTTCCCAAAGTCGATTCTTACGACACCCACGGGAAGAAAGCGGGAGGTGCTATTCTAACCCGGCACCACACGGGAATACAATACATGCCGGTGACATTGCATTTTTTGACAAAAGGAAGTCTATATATCTACTAGATGTGCCTTTGACTTCGTCCGCGTGGAATAGTTATATTTTGAACACTACTTTTTTTTCGCAATAAAAGGTAGCCTATGTCCTTTCACAGGGTCTAAAGATTGTCTGTGTCAAATTTCATCAAAATCAGTTGAGAGGTTTAAGCGGGAAAGCGTAACAGAGTTACTTTCGCTTATAGTAGGGATTATGACAACGACCCGAGTCATTTATATAGCAATAGACAGATATTTTTGAACCAAAAGCACGCATAGACCGCGCAAGGGCGGAGATCGAAACAGAAAGTGTCTGTAGGCGTTCCCAGGCATTGTTAAACAACAATGGTACCCATGCAATCCCAATCGAGTACAGCTAGCGACACGTATCGCGGCCTAAGTGCCTCCAAACCGCTTTGAGACAGAGACGACTTGTTGCAGGCTGTACGTAATGTATGCAGTTCCGTTGCATCCGACGCTCAAGGATTCGATTAGTCATAGACGATGACAGTTGGCGATGTAATCGATATCGTAAATTACATCGCTGAATTTAATGTTATTGAAATACTCTAGAGACTTTTGCCTAGCACATATTTTACATCATTTTCCGTTTGGTGTCGGGTCTAGAATAACATCTCTCCATTTCTTCCAAGGATGTCGTAAGAGATGACTAAGGAATAAGGTACATACATACAATCACGCCTGTCACAAATGGAGTAGGCAGAGCACACGAATCGTGACATAGACACACCAGATTATGACTATCACGCTACGCAGCCACTTCTAGCATAGTAAGGAATAAGGTTAAGGTATATTTTAAGCGACAGGCTAGCAACCTGGTACTATTATACCTGCCAACTCGAAGGGTAAGAAAAATACGCTAAACTAAACCTATTTCCTTAGTCGCCTCGTACGACATCCACGGAACAAATGGAAAGGTGTTATTATAAACCCGACACCACACGACAAACTATTACTACTACTATGTATTACCTATTATGAGCTATTTGTTTCCCGTGTGGTGCCGGGTTAGAATAGCACCTCCCCATTTCTTCCCGTGGGTGTCGTAAGAGTCGACTCTGGGAAAGGGTTGATGTATTGTGGGCGATGGGCTAGCAACCTGTCACCACAATATCACGTTTGACCATCTGGTTACCACGAATATGCTAAACGTGGCACTGAATTTTTGAATTCATGTGCTCTGCCTACCCCTCATGGGAATACAGGCGTGAGAATATGTATGTATGTATGTATATATGTTTCTTGAATGTCGTAAGAGGTGGCTAAGAGCTGGTTAAGGTAACCTGTCGCTCTTATACTTCTTTTGTCCAAATTTAAACCTGTAACGATGTTAAAACTGGAAATAAAACGTGTTACAGTTATGATTCTATGTGAGTATCGGTTCATATGTACAAATATTACAAACAAATCTACATACTACTCTACTACTGCTATGTATCCTACCTCACACCGCCCTCTAACCATACTACGCAACTGGTAAATTTAACTATTACTGACCATCTAGTGTAATCAAAACATTCATGGATTCCATAACGAGACGTGTCAACTGCAGCAGTTGTAGAATCGTGCCGCTTGGAGGCGCTGTCTCAGTTTCCATACAATTTCGCGTTAATTCACAAACGAAATCGTTATCGAATTCATGAGCATTTTCATTTCACTAAGCACTCAGAGCGTCTAGTGTGTTCAATTCGATGGTGCAGTCGTTAACGAATTCGTTTGTGAGTTGTCGCGGAATGTATGGAGACTTGTCGACCGTGGTAGTAGTGCAAACGTTCCTCTGGCGGCGCTGTCTCGGTTTCCATACAATTTAGCGATAACTCGCAAACGAATTCGTTAACGACTGCACCATCGAAATGAACACACTAGACGCTCAGCTCTGTATTGTTGTTATGTTGTTTTGTACTGTATTGTATCCTTTGTACTAAACCACGTCACATTACAATACCCGACTACAGTTAGAACAACTAGGTCGTCTAGACGCGATGTGTCAGAAGGTCGTTGCTCCGACGCATGCAGCGCTAGCACGCGAGTTGAGGTGGACTAGCAGTCTTCTGACAGGTAAGCTGTTAAGCTGTCAAACCGTATAAGGTGTGACAGACCCCCCCCCCACGATGATTCCCTGGAGTATCTATAAGCAGCTATAGTAGCTGCATATTACGTTACCGGTTCGTTACAACCAAATACATATCATAATACAATGTTCTCAATACACCGCAATGTCAAAACAGACAAGTTTCATAATGTCTAAAATTCGAAATGACTTAAGCCTAATTCTTAACACGTTCACTGCGGGCGGGCCGATTATCGGCCCGCCGCGGT
>BHDV01021120.1:302143-316345 GCA_005406045.1 Adoxophyes honmai
GTTTTCTTATAGTTGTGCTTTATACCGCAATATAACCGAGTTCCACGCGGGCGAAGCCGCGGGCGGAAAGCTAGTATATTATAAAATGTAGAGCTTCTTAAAGACCAAAATCAGCATAAGCCTGTAATGAAATACATACAATACAATCACGCCTATGTTCCAAAATGGGGTTGGCAGAGCACACGAAACGTGATGTAGACGAAACCTTGATTATGACCATTTCACGCCTCGCAGCCACTTCTAGCATAATTTTAGGTTTGAAAACAGGTGGAAGAGGCAGTATAATAATGGCAGGTTGCTAGCCTGTCGCCTAGGCATACCTAAAGCTATTTCCTTGGTCGCCTCTTACGACATCCATGGAAGAAATGAAGGAGGGTTATAATGAAATAATCCAGCCGAAATATGTCCCACTGTTGGGCACTGGCCTCATACTGAGAGGGCTTGGGCTATTAGTTCTCGTGCAGGCACAACATTAAACTTCATACACAACATTATTACGATGTTTTCCTTCATATACGTGGTAAATATCGAATTAGATTTCGCACATTCATCCGACAAATTCATTATGTGCCTTTGATTCGAACCCGTGACTCTCTGCAGGAGAAGCCTCTGGTCAAAACGCTGATACCTGAAACTGATAATACCTACGTAATAGTAGATTGTTCAACAAGGGACTAAAACAAGTCATTATGGTTGTTTAGTCTCGCGTTAAACACTCTACTTTTCACTTTGAATGCGAGGAAAAAAAACGACGTTCTGTCTGTTATATAAAAAAATACAATATTGATTACAACAAAGCTGTACAAATATGTTTTAATCTAACCTAAGAAAAATTTTAAAAAAAATCGCGGTTTTTCTTTTCTTTTACTTTTTTTTTGTAAAGTGACGCTTTGAATGCTTGCATACTTAGCCAACAGATTTTAAGTTTTAAACTATTTTTAAGCTTATTATTATTACACTATGCATAATAAAATGTGTTAATAATTATCACAATGAAATAAATTAATATTCGTAATTGATAATCGTGTTTTGCGAAATTAAATCACTTTTAAAAGTTTTTTTGGCAGAGTAACAATTATCGCCATTTTTAAAGACGTAGAAATAGCCTCATTGACATTTTGAGGTTATTTCTACGCCTATAAAAATGGCGATAATCCTACGTTCACAAACACGGTGACTGGCTGTTTAAGGGGTTTCTAAGGAAAATAAAAAAAAATACTTTAGCCCCTAGAGCTTAAAAAGGAGTTTTAGTCCCGCTATGTAGGGACTAAAGAATCACTTTAAGAGTATGAGAAGTGAAAACGATATATAAATGCCATAACACAATTCATCGTCCACTTGTCTCTTAATTTTCACATCAGCTTGCGTCACTAATTTATTTACAATCGAAATTGTTTTTTAATTTGCGAGACAAAACCAGCAGAAAGGTCAGCGGGTCTGGGTCCATCCTCAGTCTGCGCCCATTAATCGTTGTGGCCTACTTAAATGAGTACATAAATAAATAAGTAAAATGTGGGATGGCTTCCCAAGGCAAGCGGTATGACGGCCAGTTACTTTTTTTAGGGTCCCGTGCCACGGTGGGAAAAACGATACGGTTTTTTTTTGGGTTAGAATCATCGCCGTAGTTCTGATTTCAGCATATTCTGTATAGTTTGATAGATCCATAGTTCGCATTTAAGGTGACAAGTAGGTAAACGTCAAAACACCAGATTTTCGACGTCGGTTGATTTACTAAAGTAAAAATCACTTGATATTCTACACAACAGTCTTTAGTACAATCAATTCGGCCTGACACACACTTGTTTAAAAATTAATACAATCAGATTTTAATTTTACTGTGTTTACTTGTTTGTGTGTAATAATCACTAATCAATCAGCATTTTCCAAAATTTCTGCAGTCACTCACATATTTTTCATTACCTATCTTATTAGGTACATCAAAAATAATAACACATCTTTAGAATCCGAGTACTCCATCGTGTGATTATGGATTGAGATCGTAATAAAATAAAGTTTTTTTTTTTTCTAGATATGGCAATTCTGGAAGGGCTTTGGAAAAAGTATTTACGAATATGAGGTAAGTTTAATTGCAACAGTAAAGAGAGTTTAGCAATACTTATAGTATTCATTTCTTAAGTAATCTGATAAACAATATGGTGAATCGCGACGTTGGTTCAAACGCCTGAATATTTACCCATAAACCGAAGGTGCCGGGTTAGAATAGCACCTCCCCTTTTCTCCCCGTGGGTGTCGTAAGAGTCGACTCTGGGAAAGGGTTAGTGTAGATATTGTGGGCGATGGGCTAGCAATCTGTCACTGCAATATCACGTTTAACCATCTGGTTACCCTGAAATTGCTAAACGTGGCACTGGATTTTTGAATTCATGTGCTCTGCCTACCGCTCTTGGGAATACAGGCGTGAAAATATGTTTATAAATCGAGGGAAATGATTTGCTGAAATTATATTAGCTATTCTCAGCCTCTTAATACTAACGCAATGTGGCTGGTAAGTTAATAATATTCAGCCTTCACGTGTGAAACAGTGATCCAAACCGGACTTTTGGTGCACCGGCATTCCAGAAGCAACCTTGCGTACGCGCAGCTTTGGTAATGATAGTGACATTTACCTTGCTATGTTAGGGCCCGGTGTATACAGGGTGGCCCATCTAAAACGGTCAGTATGGGGAAGTCCGAAACTATACGAGATACGAAGATCTCTTCTTAGGAACCATGACATCGATTTTAATAAAAAGAAAAACTGCATTCATACATTAAAAAAAAAATGTGTACTCAGTCCGGAAATCGAACCCGGTTGTTTTGAGAAAAAAAAAACTATTTCTATTTAGATTTCGATTGTGTAGGTCTTAAGTAGTAGATGAAACAGCGGGCATCAACTAGATTATAAAACTACGGTTAAGGCCCTCTAGTTTATTATGCTCACCACCTTCGCAATTGCTTTGGTAAACGATATTGATAAACTCGTTCGCTAATGAGAGGAAGGTGATCTAGTTACCGACTATGTATATGGTAAAAATAGCGTTTAGGTAAAATTGAAGCACTTGTTCATACTACTAAGGAAAACGCTGGAGCTACCTTGATACACCATAGATGAAACCAAGCCTATAAAACTGAGTAAAAATAGAGAAAAATAGAGTTGTAACACTTACAACCGATTTTCGAAACTTCGTTAGCGCCATGAAGAAGAGTTTTTTACATCTAATACAAGTGACAAGATCTGTCTCTCATTAAATCCGCAGTAAAAATGAAGAGGTTTTAAGTATTATAAACCCGACAACATACCTACAGTAAAATTTAGCAAAAAAAAAAAATGACTTAGCTACACGCGTTTTGTATGATGTATGATGTATTTAATCCCGCTGAACGATGTTCAATGTATCAGGGAGGTTTTGTTTCTGCACTGTGAACTTGCAACCAAGCACTCGAAACCTAGTTCTAAGTACGAAGGGCCTTTCACATATTCGTAATGGAAATATTAGAATGCAAGAACGGAACGCCGCACATAACGGTACAGTGGCGTTCAATGAATTGAAGACGGTCCTGGGGGAACTTGAACCGAATTTTAATTTAACTACACACAAATTAGGCCAAATAAGGCCTAGTTTTCTGTACTGATTTATGACGGCGCTAATTTTTCATCGGCGTCGATTGTTTTTGGAATATTCAAATTTCGAATTGTTCATTCCGTTTAGGTTTCGCGGTTTGAAATGAACGGTACAAACGTTGGTTGCCAGTTTGCAGGACTGACTACCGATTGATTTTGTCTATAAGTCACATAAAATATTTACACAGGCAGGAATGTACATCCCTTCACTGGCAGTTTTTTGGCTCATTACACAGATTTTAAAAGTATAGTACATTGAGCAACTAGGGGAGGAACTGGAACATTATTAACGAGAGGCTGTTAGAAGCCCGACGCCGCAGGCGGAGGGCTTTTATGCCTCGAGTTTATAATGTCCTTTACTCCCCGTGTTACACACAATGTTTTTCATCACATTTGCGAGGAAAAACTAAAAATTAAAGAAAATTCATGACATCACGTCACCGCGCCGCGTTATTCCTTTTGCGTTGTCACTGCTGTCAGTGCGTTCAGGTCTATTGTCACTTTTTTAATCATATACCACAGACAAGAACTATGTTTTGTATAGAATTCGAATGGTCATACAGCCAGATTCTACCTAAAAGGTTCAAACAAATTTACGAAAAATGCATATTTAAAACGCGTCGACATACATCCAACGTATTAAATTAATACAGTTTCATAATGCATACATTAATTTTGCATTTAAAAATTGGCCCTAAAGTTTTAATAGCAGAATTTTTATTTTTACATTTGTAACCTCCTTAGTCTGAACTAACGTACCTATACTAACTTTTGCAATTTTTAAAACTAAACTTTACCTCCCATAGGATGTAATGATAACTCCCGCGGTTACAATTTAGGCCTTTGTACTAAAGGAGACGCTCTTGTAATAACACCATTGACGAGCAAGTGTGATGAAAAACAAATTGTTAACTTACGTTCATTTACTGTCAAGACAACAACTGTATTCCACAGACAGAAAGCGTTCCCTGTTGTAGGAATTAATTCCTCCTAATTTCCGTAACATCACCGCACCTCAAGATTTAATGGTCAGGCTTATTTTTTAAGGAAATTGTTTTACATACATTAGTGTTTTTTTAACTAAAAAATTTTAAACAAAAAAAAACCGACTTCAAATTTGGGCTATACTGAAAGCATTTGTCTAATAATGAGGGTGACCTTCCATCACCAGCAGGCCTCACTAATTACTGAAATTATAATTTCCAGTCTGCAGGTGCATTCAGTATTGAAAGAATTATCCTTTAACTCCTAAGCATTAAGGAGTTGACCTTCCATCATCAGCTCAGTCATATTTTTTTTACTGCCAGACGTAAATACTGGTGTAGCTTTGAAAAATGTACTAAAAACATTACCTGTGCCAATAAAATTTGAGGGTTGCCCTCGATTTCCCTCATATTCCATCACTAGATCAAGATATGCTGGCAATGGGACCACCTGGAAACTATACCCTTTCAAACAAAAAAAAAAAATTCCAAATCGGTCCAGGCGTCTTCGAGTAATCAGCGAACACACATAAAAAAAATAATGATGATAAAAAAAAAAAAATAATAATAATAAAAAAATATCCCGACGAATTGAGAACCTCCTCCTTTTTTTGAAGTCGGTTAAAAACATTAAACAGTTGCGCTTTAGTATTTCATACCAATTTCTGTGGGAATCTGCCTTTTCCGGCCGATAACAATTTGCTTTACTACCTACCTGTTTCCATAAGGCCACCCTGAGACCGCCTTCTGTATTTGCTATTTCACCTTCATTATTGTTACTTGCAATACTTTAAAAACGGTACTGGAGAGCAGATCCTTTGCCTCTTAACTGATTAAAAAAACTAAACGTCACCTAAATGTTATTCGCTGCCGATGACTTGAACTTTATTCCTGTGATGTTCAGACTATGTTCACACATACCAATGTGGTCACGTGATTATAATTTAAATTATCAATTGACTAGTCACTTTATAGATTTTGATCTAGATATTAGATAGACGTTCAATAACTGTAAATAAAATACAGTGTATGTATAATTGATCAATGGACAAATAAAATTTCAAAGAAATTAACTACTTATTAGGTAGGTATGGTAAAGGACTTTAATTTTTCCCCTCCCCTGTTCCCCCTATTTCTCTCATTCCCCCGTGTAGTGCCGGGTTAAATAGAATACGTCCTCCCCCTTTCTTCCCGTGGATGTCATAAGAGGTCAACTCTGGAAAGGGTTAGTGTATTGTAGGCGATGGGCTAGCAACCTGTCACTGCAATATCACGTTTAACCATCTGGTTGCCCTGAAATTGCTGAACGTGGCACTGGATTTTCGAATTCATGTGCTCTGCTTACCCGTCTTGGGAATACAGGCGTGAGGATATGTATGTATGTAAGTTACCGCAGGCGTTTGACGTTGGGTCAAAGTACTGAACCGTCAGAATTGTAGACGAGTCGGTCTACTATTCTGAGGGGACTATTGCGCCTCGCTATTCGTTAATATTCCCAGCTTTGTACCTACTTCCTTCCGACAAAAGCGGAAGCAGCTGATGTAACATTCAAGTCGATGGCGACGCCGGGTGACATTGGCGCTCTATAAATCGATATAATATCTCGAGGCCGGGCCGCCGGCAAAACTGAACTTTCATTGAAGACCTTAGCGTAAGTACTCGTAACTGTATCTAATTAACTGCAGTCTGTCGATGTACAGTCTGTTTAGCAACTAATGGAAAATAACGTTTATTCGCGAAAATCATGACACTTATGGGGCAATTGGATAATTGACTAAAAAACTATTTAGTCCGTCAGATAGATTGCCAAAAACATTTTAGGTACTTGCATCGTTTTTTTTTTTTTTTTTGACGTAGAAATGACGGGTATACAGTGCTCTGAAGTTTCGCGTGGCAATAGCAAAAATAGACCTCGAAACGTAAGTTGGTCTTGCATTTAAGTGAGTTAGAGAACAGTAAAATTTAGGTCTTCAGTAATGTGTTGTTAAAACTTTAAAAATAACCATTCACTTAAATTTGCCTTATATCTAAGAATTAAAAAAAGACAGCCATCGCCATTTTATTTGCCATTTAATTGCTTTAGGAATCACTTTGTAGCTACCAGATGTCGCCAGTGCTGCTTACATAATATTTATATTTGTACTTTGCCTCATATAGGTAGTATATTTATAACTTATTAAGTATATTAAATAATAATTAAACAAGTATACTGACTGTACATTGCTATAATAATACATGGTAATTCCAGCTGCATAATTAACTTGTATGTATTTACCTTTCGTCAATGTTATTCACCTCCAAGCATACCAATGACAGTTACGTTCAGCTATAATACTTCATTGAATTCTTTATACATATAATTAACAGTCACATTTTTTCAATAATAATTATGACAAACCACCTTTTGGGGATCAGTATGCATCAGATATCTTCAATCACTTTAGTATTATATATGTCGTTTAAAAATAAGGAGTTTAACTAAAACAAAAGTTAATTGATTCTGTGTATCCATACATTTTTAACCGACTTCAAAAAGGAGGGGGTTCTCAATTCCACCTAATTTTTTTTTTGTGTGTTTGTTACTCGATATCTCAAAAACCCGTGGACCGATTTTCAAATTATTATTTTTTTATCGAAAGGGTATAACTCGAAATTGGTCCCATTGGCACGAAACCAGGATCTGATGATGGAATCTTGGAGAAATCGAGGGAACTCTTCAAATTTTATATGGAGATGTAGGTACGGCGTTTTCGGTAATTTGTTGATGAAGTCAAGATTTTCATTCAGTAAACAGAATACTTTCAAAATATTGCTAATTTGAAGTCGGTTTTTTTTTTGTTTAAAATTATGTATTTATTTTCGTTACACAGAGGAAGCCAATCGCGTTTTTAAGTTTGTTAAACCTAATGTTTTTTTTAAACGACTCAAGATATCTAACTAAGAGATAATACATTATTATATTAGTAACCAGCACTATTATACAGTATTATAATTATAACAATATTATACAATATTTGACACTAACGCTAGCGCAGTCGACGCTTAATTTATCAGAACGTTACTAATCTACCTGAGAAATCAGTTCATCCCAGAATTAATCTACCTACTCCACGTCTACGTCATTTCTCCACAGGACGGTGCATTTTAAAAGCAAGTTATTTATCTATTCCTTACCAGAAATAACGCATAAAATCCTATAGCTATAAAGCCCGTAAAGCCGACTTACGTCTATTTTTTTTTAGACCATAAAATGACATTGCCTGTTTCGCCTGTCTTCTGCAATTTTATTAATAACCAACAATAATTAAAAATTAAAAAACCCCCGACTAGCCCCAACTCGATGGGTTTACTGAACGTGTAACATTCCTATCACGCCTAAAAATTACCTGATGACCTTGAAGACCTGAACCGATTTCCACCAAACATAGCTAAGAACACCCCCCCGTTTTACCCGTGTGGTGTCGGGTCTAGAATAGCACCTCTCCATTTCTTCTGTGGATGTCGTAAGAGGCGACTAAGGGAATGGGTTCAGGTATTCTTTAGGCGACAGGCTAGCAACCTGTCACTATTATACTACCTCTGACATCTGTTTTCAAACCCAAAATGATGCTAGAAGTGGCTGCGAAGCGTGAAATAGTCATAATCATGATTATGTCTATTTCACATTTCGTGCGCTCTGCCTACCCCATTTGGGATTATAGGCGTGATTATATGTATAGCTAAGAACACTCTCGACGGATATAGCTTTCGAACAAAAAAACTCGAACTTATAACACCCCCTCGTTTTTGCATCGGGGGTTAAAAAATACTGATGAGCCTCCGTTAGCGAATGTCAACAAAGTTATCCCATCAGATAATCCACGTTTGACGTAACAGCTCTGTGACTTTACACAGTGTTGCTATATTCGTAAATTACTAGCACCCTCACGGCAGTTCTCACAAAAGACTGGTTGGACTTCGCAAGATTCCAAAAGTGTCAAAAGTGTCGCCAAAATGGATAAATTAGCTTATGTTTACTTGTTAGTGGCTGCAATACTAGCTAATTAGCATACCCCGTTATCAGTGTTGCAGATTCATTGAAACTAAGCCATAGGGTTGTCGCACAACATTTACTTCACTGTCATGTCACGACATGTGACATATTGGAAGGTACATAAAAATGTTAATGTTAGAAGAATGTTTTTACATGTAAACTATCGGATTTATATTATATTTTCAGTTGTCTGAATGAATTATTAATATTTTTTCTAGGTTACTTGGCGTTAAATTTTGTCGCCTATTACTGTATAATATCCATTTTAAATATGATATCGACCGCTCCACTTCTAAATAAATCAAAATTGACAAATAAATGACGTAAACACCTATTATGAAGTTTAAAAAAAAATTGTCAATTACGGGCTGAAAAGAGGTTTTGTTTTCTTTTAAATCTTAAAACATATAAATAAAAAGGTGAATAAAATTTATGTATATTTAAAGGTAGGCACATATAAAAAATACATATATGTGAAGTGCCATCCCTGGCTTTTTCAATGGATTTGCAACATTGATAACGGGGTATGCTAATTAGCTACATCTACACATTTTTTTAACAGCCGACGGAAAGATAGAGTACTTAATAATAAGTCGGACGGCAATACTTGTGCGTTTTTGTTTGTTTACAGCGTCGTAGTTTTCAAACAGATAGACTTTGGTGTTATTTTTTATTCAAACATCAATTTCCTTGAGGCAGGGTATTTTCTAACGCGCTCGGAATCATGATGGCTTTAAATTTTGCAGAGCGTCTAGCTAGTGTGTTCAAATCGATGATGCAGTCGTTAACGAATTCGTTTGCGAGTCATCGCGGAATTGTATGGAGACGTGTTGGCCGTGGCAGTTGTGTAAACGTTCCGCTGGCGGCGCTGTCTCAGTTTCAATACAATTTTGCGATAACTCGCAAACAAGTTCGTTAACGACTGAATGATCGATTTGAACACACTTGACGTACAGGTCTACACTAATCTCACTTTATAATTTAACCAAATGATACGCGTAACGTCATGACAGTCGAAGACCATGCCCGGACACCTTTGAAGCTAATTGAACGAACGGTTTACCAAGAATATCTTTCAGTGTAAAAGTAAAATGACAGTTCGGGATCGGTTTGTTACACGAAAGCCCAGTTTGTTACTACAACGCTCGAAATCACGATCGCGTTCCTCCAACTCCATGCCGATTCCGAGCGCATTACATAATGACCCAGCTCACAATTTTTAGGACTAACACAGATGTTTTTAAACTTTTTGACTTGTTTAGGTTATCGCGACATAAACTATGCCTGTCACTGTCTATACTGTGTCGGTTTAGGTACTTAAATTAAAGTAAACAAACTGTACGTCAGATTTGACAGGTTAAAAAGTTTTTTTTACCACCCAACTTTTTTCGGATATTCAAATAGTTTAGCAAAGGAATCTTCGTAATATTTATTGATCTGATGAACGTTAGTGTTCTAATTCCGATTGATTCTGGTAAGTATTAGGTAAATTTAAGCACCAGTCAACAAAATATTTTTTATTGTTTCCTTCCTTTGCTAAACTATTTGAATATCCGAAAAAAGTTGGGTAGTAAACAAAAAACGCTCTCAACCTGTCAAATCTGACATAAAGTTTGTTTACTTTAATTTAAGTACCTAAATCGACAGAGTATAACTAGATACGTCAGAAAGTGATAGGTAGACTATCCCGCGCGTGACGCGACTAGAGCGTTTTGCCGTGCTAAGCCTACAGGGCTTCCATGCGTTCATGTAATAGGGATGATGACAGTGTTAAAAATATATAATTCTAATTAGTCCGTAAGTTAGATTATGGAAAAAAATTGACACATATTTTTTAATTTATCAAATAATTAAATATCGACAAGGTACAAATCGTACTTCGACAAGGTACTTCCTGAGTGGGGGCTCGTGAATTTTTACTCAAACGTGACGTCTTGCGAAATTTTTAGGCTCTGTATTATCGTCATTTGTCGTCTGTCAAATAAAAGAAAAACTATGGGTACAATATTTTTTCGTAGTCTATCTGACGGACTAAATATTTTTTTCTAGTCATCTAGCCTATTCAGTAGAAAGTCTCAACGATGTATCTGACGGCCGAGCCTAGGGCGGCCACGGCTACAGCTGTCACGTGGACATCGCACCGTTTCCAGGGTCTCATCAGTAGGGCTTCGTCGCCGCCGCTGACCGCCAGGTCTTGCCTGAAGCACCCGTGGGGCGTCTGCAGCCGGAGCAGGTTCGAGAGCCAATGCCGCTGGAGGAACGACGCGTGGCCCGGCAACGTGCAGAGGCAAACTGGAAAGGAGGTTTTACCAGTGAGCTAAACACACACCCGAATTGAGAACCTCCTTTTTAGCCGACTTCAAAAAGAGGAGGTTCTCAATTCGACCTAATTTTTTTTTTTTTTTTTTTTTTTTTTTTTTTTTTTTTTTTTTTTTTTGTGTGTATGTTACTCGATAGCTCGGAGACCCGTGGACCGATTTTCAAATTTTTTTTTTTAATCGGTAGGGTATAACTCGAAATTGGTCCCATTGGCACGACACCAGGATCTGATGATGGAATCTTAGAGAAATCGAGGGAACTCTTCAAATTTTATATGGAGATGTACGGCGTTTTTGGTAATTTGTTGATGAAGTCAAGATTTTACATTCAGTAAACAGAACCTTTTCAAAATATTGCTAATTTGAAGTCGGTTTTTTTTTGTTTAAAATTATTGTTATTTGAAGTCGGGTTAAAAGCCAAAGGCGCGGAGGGACAGCTCATAGCTCATCCCCAGCGCCGGAGCTGTCATAGAACCTAGAGCGCCCCTACCTCCCCGAAACCCCCCTGACAAACCTCGCCCCTTCCACTAAACACCACACGTTAGATATATTATCTCGTGATAGTCGCGTGACTATCACATTCCACGGTGTGGGGGTGATACGATCGACCAAGAATGTGGTCTACCACTTTTGACAAAAAATTCAGTGAGATCAAAATTTTCACTTAGGTTGACTGATACATTGACGTGAGCTATTTACATTGTCATAATATTATTGCAAGGGGCAATTGACAATTGTTTCATGAGGTTCAAATGAACATCGATCTTAATATGGGGTTAGACTAATTTCTTAAGCGACTGTATAGGTATAGGAGTATAATATAAACCCCTACGATGATCCGAATTTCTAATGCAATCTCTATAACTTGGCAATCAACTTGTGACGTACGTTGCGGCGCGTAGGTCTACTTATTACCAGTGATCGGCGATCGGATGCATTTTATGTCACTTGGACGTTTGACAGCATGCATAGTATTGACTAATATGGATAAGTCAGTGGTATTTGAAATAAAAACCACTTTCATTAAAAAATAACTTAATTAAATTTCCTATAGTAAATAATCATTATTTTTTTCTACGTCATCAAATGGGTGAATATCAACACAGAAAAAAAAATCAGTTTCGATGACGCATTTTTTTGTATATTTTAACAGAAATCATACTAAACTATTTACTTACTAAAAGATTAGTATTATCACTTTATGTCTGATAAAATGTAGAAAAAAAATGCGTCACCAAAACTGATTTTTTTTTCTGTGTTGATATTCACCCAGATGTGAGAGGTGCATATTCGTAAACTGATATTTCGTTGTTAACAAACTTTAAGCAGGTAATATTTTTTGTCGAGAATTTAAATAGTCTTGTCCATGTAATAATTTCGTCAACGATTTGACATAATATGCTTCCGATCGCCGATCTCTACTTATTACCTACTTTGCTGTCACCTAGTCTGTACCTACTTTGCTCCATTAGCAGATCCGCATGCTGGTAGCCTTTGCTGGCTATGTACTGGGCCTCCTCGAAGATGGTGGAGCATAGCTCGTCGATCAGCTCGTCGTCCACCTGGGGGGAGTATGAGTAGCAGTTGCGGCCGAACCGCGACGCTAGCAGGTACAGCACTCTGTAAAGTAAACAGTTATACTTTGTTAATTATCTTGCCTCCACATTTTTGTAATCTGTTTTTTTTTCTCTATTTATTATTATTAATAATTAATTTTTTTTGGAAAAATATTTTGAAAATATGACTTTCTGCCAAGTTTCTTGCGGCGCATTCTTTTTGGCAATGATGGTCTTTCCGAAGCGCTGGTTTGCATAAATAAAGTTTTGAATTTTCAATTTTCAATTATGAGTGTTCTTACATGCGTACATACAAATTCTTACTTCCCTTCTACTTAAAGTCACTACACGAATAGTATACATATAGGTAAAAAAACTTAGCTAAGTCATCTTTTGTATGTGTGAGTAATCTGTACGAATAGACATTCTACTTTCAAAATTTGAAATATGTCGTAATGTTTGCATACTCATTATTTGCTTATCTTTCAAGTTTGATTATTCCTGTCCACTTATGACTGACATGACTGTCACAACACGAGGATCAGACTTAGTACAACTGCCGCTGTGAACTTTTGGGACTATGAACCTTTTGAGAATGAGTTTCTTATTGTCTTGCTTCTAGTAAGTATGTCATAATAATATTTCTGATAAAAATGTTTAGCATAAGCGTGTGAATATTCGGGCATTTGAAACGCCATTATCTATTATTGTTCCCAACACTTTTTAAATACACACTAAATTCTATACACACATTCTAGATATCTAGATGAACGTGCTTGCCTATGTTGAATTAATTTCTTATGAGATCTGATAAAAAAGTACTTATTGAGATTTCATCATCATCATCCGCCTGTATACGTCCCACTGCAGGGCACGCACAGGCCTCCTCTCAGTATGAGAGGGCTTGGGCTATAGTGCGGATTGGGAACTTCACACACAACGTTGAATTACTTCGTTGCTGTGTGCAGGTTTCCTCACGATGTTTTCCTTCACCGAAGAAGCTCGTGATAAATATCAAATTCCACATCGCACATAAATTCCGAAAAATTCAGAGGTGCGAGCCCGGGGTTTGAACCCACGTCCCTCTGCTTGAGTAGCCACGGGTCGAACCGCTGGACTACCACGGCTTCCGATGATATTGAGATTTATGACTACGATTCAAATCAAATTACGCGATGTTCACTCAGATTTCTAATTAAGTGATATTCACCCAGGTGTCAAGTTACGTGATTTTCCCCCAGGTTTCAAAATTATATGATATTCACTCAGGTTTCAAATTACTCGACTTATTATCACGAGGAGCGATTTTACATGGTGATTACATTACATGTGGTTACATTTACTCCTTGCCTTTTTGAGAATTATTTGAATTCAGAGAAAGGTCAAAAGATAATTTCTGTCCCGAAAAAATACATTTCCTGTGGGGTAGCAATGCTTAAGCAATTACTAAGCAGGCGAAATCGTAGGCATCTGGTAATATTGTGATAAAATGTTTTTTATCTACGTCCATGTCCATATCCACATTAACTTCCCTAATTTTCAGATACAGTCTATATTAAAGCAAATAATAAAAGTAACTATGCGACTATTCGGCATTAAAATACTAAATACAGGGTGCTTCGGGAGGAAACCGCATAACTTTACCACCGTGTTCCTGACCATAATTAGAGAATAAAATGTCGTATAAAGT
>BHDV01021120.1:354857-380813 GCA_005406045.1 Adoxophyes honmai
GGTCGTATTTAGGGGCTTGAAGATGAAAATTCAGTGTTAATAAACTAAACAGGATGGCGTCGGGATCTGACAGAGGCGTCAGATCACCGTGGTCCGAGGAACCGCAAAGAGTCTACGGATACTGGTCGTATTTAGGGGTTTGAAGATGGAAAATCGTGGTGTTAGTAAACCTAGTCTATATATTCTCATATACTAAACTGACACGAATAATTTATGTAAGTTTTATACGAACTGACACTATTATACCTCTTGTAGCTAACATTAAAAAATTACGATAAAACTGATGTTTATCTTTATCCAAAATAAAGTAAATAAATAGTTACCTTTTATATACTCTTCACAGTTTTCATTCGCCCACATTGTCATCCGTGCTCGACTGAAACAGAATTAACACGTTAAAATGTACCTACAGTATGCCGTAAGTATGCTGTATGTGCAGACCACATCGGTCTTAGGAAAGAGACAATCGGTGTCACGTAAGTTAGAGAGAGACAATGCTCTACAAAGCAGAGGTTCGCTATTTGTAAAAGTGATTCCACTTTAACCTGCAACACACTGACAGCGGTGGCGTGATAGTACGAACGAAATGCTTTTTTCCCGGCCGGTGGTTCGTATGTCCTTTCGAATTTACGTCCGATACCGACCCGCCACTGGGCCGCCCCGCTTTCACTGTCAATGTCAGTGCATTCAGAGCTTTATAGTTTAAGCCAAAATAAAAAAGTTTTATCACAAGTACCTAAGTATTTTTCAAAGTTTATTAAAGATTTTGTCAACAATATGTCCGTGTGGTGTCGGATTTAAAACAACACCTCTATATTTATTTCTCTACTATACGACTAAGGAAATAGGTTAAGGTACATTTTAAGTGACAGGCTACCAACCTGCTAACACCTACTAACTTAAAACCTAAAAAATACGCTAGGAGCGGCCACGAATCGCAAAATAGTCATGGTTTTCTCCATGTAGCATTTCGTGTGTTCTGCCTATACCATTTGGGAATACAGCAAACTACCTAATTAAATCTATGCATTTAGTATGTTTACGTCGACGACTTTATGGTTACCGTTTCATTCGCTCTATAGCCAGTTTCATCCTGTGGTCAGTGCTGTCTTCGTCTTCGCGCTTAATGTAGCGATGGTCGACAAAGTAATATTTCCTAAAGTTATCCATTTGAGCGTACGCCGCCGGACTTTCTCGAGAGGGAGACAGTCTGGAAAAGAAATAGAAACCTACATTAGGAATAGTTTTTAGTGTTCCGTATCCAAAGAGTGATAACGGGACCCTATTACTGAGACTTCGCTGTCCCTCCATCTACCACCAGGCTGTATCTCATGAACCATGCTAAAGGCAGGCGCGTAGCACAGAGAAATTGCTGCTATCTATCTCTGTCGCGAGCATGAGACATAAAAAAGTCGATTGACTAAGATACAGCAACGAAAAACTCTTGTTTTAATTTAATTATATCATTAAACGATTTACTATTTAAATACAAGTATCATAAAAAACATAGCCACTTTGCTAACATTACCTTTTATCACATTTCACTATAACATCACTATGCACAATAATACTTGAACTATTATTTGCAATCGGTTCGCAGTCACTTGTTTTTCCCACTTCAACATCTTTTCTTACATCTACAACTGCATCTTCAACTGTTTCAACGTTTGGCTTCAAATCGGGATCATCCAATTGCTCAACCAATGGTTTAGTCTCCTCCGCAGACCAATCCAACGGATAGATATCATCACTAATGTTCTCAGCTAGTTCGTTGAACACGGTCCGTTCTTCGAGGAATCCTTCTCTAGCATCGCTGTCAGTCATGATGTGTTCGTAACTGTTGATAAATTGCATTATGGCGGAGCTGTTGGTGACAGGCGTGCCGTTCTTGTCGCACAGTATCCCTTCCTCGTTTATGTATTGTACTATGACGTCGTAGTTTTCGTCCGTGTTGGGATGCAGCATGTTGTCGAGTAGGCTGTCTCCGGGATCCATGTAACCCATGGAATCCTGGTTCTCTGTTGCATCCAAACACGACTTTTGAACTGAAAGAAAGAAAAGACACTTGCGATAATAGATTCATGGGAAAATTAAGGAGCACTCAAACTCTAATCATAAAGCCTGTCTTATCCGTCAATGCTAGAAAACTGACAGTTTTTTTTTTCAGCACGGATCCATGCAAAAATTTACGCTGCTTTGTGTAGAATATCGTGCAGCGCAGACGACAGACTTTTAATACGATCGAGTCTGCGGCGCACAAAAACTCAAAAAGTCTACGTGGATTGTACGCATTGTGCGCCGGACTTTTTGCGCGTCGTGGGCGTTACTGCATATAATTCCATAGGTTCTATTTTCACAGACTAAAAAGTCCGTCGCGGATAGTCTGTCGTCTGCGCAGGGTCTAAATACGTAAGTTAAATGTACCAATGGTCGACGCCTCAACGCCCAGTAGATGACACCAATCTATCACCTGACCTGACTTACCTACTATGACATAAACATAAGGTTGCAAGTGCCATGTATTGGGTCAGTGTCGAGCACAGGGGGGTTTACCTTACTTACTAGTACCTAGGTGTAATAAGTACTGGTGCCTTCAACATAAAACTACATGTCAGGAAGTATTGTGAAAATGGTAATGTTTATTTGATTATGTAGTCCGTGAGATAATTTTGTGAAGTATTTAATTGAGTTTGCTCACCTTTGGCATTGCTTTGTGATTTTCTTCGTTTTGCCCTTTTGGGTTTGTTACCTACAGTTGTCGCATCGAATATTTCGCCGTCTTTCTCTGTAAAACGAAATAAAATAGATTTGTAACAGCAAGTTTCCAGGATACAACTTTGTATGAAAAAGTTTCACATATGCAGTAAAAAAAACATATCGCATGCTGAGAACGAAAGTGATCCAACTCGAAAATTTGCAAAATTGAGTTAGTTATAGAAAATGACCTTTAAACGCGTACTTCACAATGTGGACAATTTAAAACTGCCATTTTCTAGTTAGAAGAGCACGAAGTTACATTGGAGGTCTCTTTCTCACCCACCCCCCTCCGCACTTGCCGCCGGAACGACAGCGACCGATTCAATGATTCGTCACAGGTAGTAGTACAACTTTTAACTTAAAACTGACTTAAAGCGAATTAAGTCTCTACAATAGTGATCAATAGTTACGTTATATTACAGTTATATTAATACTAAAGAGACCAAAGTTGTAATTGTGTCACTTTAGTACTTTTACATGGATTTGGTTTGGTGACATATTTATTTTTGAGTCGG
Source organism: Adoxophyes honmai (assembly GCA_005406045.1). NCBI lineage: Eukaryota > Metazoa > Arthropoda > Insecta > Lepidoptera > Tortricidae > Adoxophyes > Adoxophyes honmai. The sequence goes on from BHDV01021120.1 coordinate 358,130, forward strand.
TTTAGTATTAAACTAAGTATGAGAACGATATTGTGGTGTAAGTAAGAAAGTGACTTTTTTATATTAATAGTTTGTATTGTTTTAATAGTTATTGCTAACTAAAGTGACTTATTGTGATCTTCTTTTTTTTAATAAATGTTTATGAAAAAAGCCTAAATTGTTTATCAAAATAATTCAACAGTACGAAAGAAGGACAAATTAAATTAAGTAAAAAAAATGGAATTTTTGAAATACAGGAATTGAGAAGAAAGTTATGACAGTTCAAACATGGACAAGCCAAAATGCCAATCACATTTTTGCGATTTCCCACAAATCGGCTTTTTTGAGTTGGGCCACTTTTGTTCTCAGCATGCGATATTATCGCATGTCTGTTATCCAATGGAAACACAAGTGGACTCAGAAAAATAAAAAGATAAAACAAATAATTTTGTGCATTGCTTGGGAACTTAAGAGCCACTTACATTACAGCAGTTATTTTTAAATTAAAAACAATGTATTCTATGTACCAACCTGAAAATCTACCTACCTGAGTATTGTAGTATGGACTCTTTATAAGTATCCTGGATTTCTGAAATCAAAAACCAAAGTGTTCATATGCTACATTCATTTTATTTTACATTAAATAGATCAAAAAAAAAAAGTTACTCACTTGTAATAAGGTTTTTAATGTAATCTGTTCGTTCAGGTGTCAAATTCCTTTCAAATAGATTTCTTTTGGATTTGTAGGCATATGACGATATGTCTTTTCTCTTTATCGTCAGGCCTACTAGAGAATGTATGTACTTCTGTATAAGATCTACGTCCAATCCCATGTACACCAGATCTAAAAACTGAGAAAAAAGGACTTATTTCAAATAACTTCTCTTATTATCCAACTATGGTCTATTTTTTAATCTCAGTTACTAAATGATATTGTCAGTGTTGCCTGTTTTTTGCAATTGTAAAATAGTGCTGCACCTCCACTATCACAAGTTATCCTGGAAAATCATGTAATAATATTATAATAAATGTTGAAAATATGGTTAAATACTATAATAAAATGTTTTCATATAATATAACAGGCAAATCATTTGTATCCAAAAGGTACCAATATTCTCGATGATTTGGAGAGCAACATTAAACTTTTTAAATTTGGCATTTTCAATTTGGTAATAATAAAAAATTGATCTTAAGTGAAAATTTTAAAAATCCGCAATATTTTCATTTCATCTAAAACAAGCCTAGACTAGAAAATATATAATTGATAAAGTAAAGCATCATCATCAGTTTATAGAGAATAAATAAGTACATACAACATCCTTGACATCCTGAGGTAGATATTTGGCATGAGGGTAGTCGTAGAAGGCATCCTTTGAGAGCTCATGGTCATGATGATTGCACACATAGTATACTGTGACCTTTTGGGAGTCGTCGTCAATGGTTAACCTTACTTTACAAGGGCAAGCAGTGGTTCGTCTGTAAAAAAACGTAATGTCATCAGAATTTGGCAACTTTGTTGCTGTGACTGCATATGTATGGAACCATACATACATATCTGCAAAGCGAAAACAATAAGCTGTACCATAGATAATTTTTTGATAAATTCTGATGGTAACAGCCTCGCATTAAAGTTATACATAGAGATAATGAGGACAGAACATGAGGCAAGTACATGGACTTAACCTCCTGACACCCCGCATCCTATATGTAGGACATAAAAACCAAGTCATTTGTAACTTTGTCTTTTGACATTAAGAGTCAGTTTTGATCTACACATAATTTGACGCAGGTTGTCAGGAAGTTGTAAATTAAGTCTTGTGCTACAAAAATATCTACTGCATGTAGATAAGACTGCACTTGATAATAAATACATACATACATACATACATACATACATACATATCGTCATGCCTCTTTCCCACAGGGGTAGGCAGAGACTACTTTGTTCCACTCGCTACGATCCTGACATACCTCTTTTGCTTCATCCACATTCATCAATCTCCTCATACATGCTCGTTGGTTTAGGGTACTCTTGACCTGACCTGTTTTTAAAACATCCGCGATTTGGTCACGGAACATCCGTCTAGGTTACACTAGGTTACTAGGTTAGGTCCGTTGATAATACATACTGATGAAAACTGTGTGTATATAGCTGTTGCAAATCTATATTCCTTGCATATGCTTACTTAAATAGATTACATACTAAACTACTTACTTCTTTTGCTTCCTTATTATAGTATCCTTTGGTTTAAGCGTATAAGCCATACATATACAGTTGTATTCTAGTACATTCTTCTTGCTGGTGCGACACACATAATAATAAAACCAATCCTTGGCATTATTATTGACATATTTCCGGAATGCTTCTCGGGATTCAAATATGTCCCCTACTTTGACCAGGGTCTCATTTGTGTGTTCCGTTAATCTTGTTAGTTCTTCCATTGAATGAGAACAACTTCTAAATTTAATTTTACTCTTTTGATTATCAGGAAACTTAGTTTTATATGAACTGGAATTATCTTCAACATCACAGGACATTACCTCTGTGCATGATTCTAATGTGTTTTCTACTTTCGTAGCTACATCTGAGACCACTTTTTTTATATCCACTTCTTTACATATATTTGGTGATTTTGAACGAAAATTACTAAGACAGATTTTTCTTTTAAACATACAAGCGTCTGTTTTCGGCATGAAACGCTTTAAGTTCACAACTTTGACTATTTTTGAATCTGGAAATGTACATAAATTACATAAATACTTTAGCAACCTTTGCCGCAATAGGTAGTAAGAAATAAAAAACGTATTTTGTGTTCGGGCTTACTTGATTGAGTGTCATTACGGTACTCTGTCTTACTGTCTTCCATCTTATAATCAGAATGTTACCTGCTGATATCCAAAAGGTTGACCTTTCCTTTGCTGTAACATAAAACACAATTGTGTTCCAGTCTCTTTGGTTTAAGTCAACATAAGTAACAAAAAGGTCAAGAAAAAGCTATCAAATTTTTTGGGATGGGTCTATAAGTAGGCATAGAAACAGTAAACTAAAAACAAGAGCAGTAGTATATTCAATTCAAACTTAGCCAACAGTACTATAACTCCCTAAGGTTTAGATTAGATATAAGATGCGCTACTCACTTTTAATCTAAGTGTTCCAATATTTAAGACTTATCTTCACTAAGTCCAGTGCTAAACAATCCACTCTTACTGTTTTGGTGTGAGAGCCTCAAACTATGCTTGGCAGGTTGGTGCCTTTCAGGCCTTTGAGCTAGAAAGACAGCCCACTCAGCCCAGTCCCAGTCAGATCTGGGAAATGGGAAAAGTTGGTAATTTATTTTTAATTTAAGGGAAGAGGAATGTATAGTGACTTAGTGACAAAACACAAAACGTTTTTTTTACCATTTGCTGTCAATTGTCATTGAATCATTGATGTAGGAAGTCCTATCGGCCCTTAACATGATAGCGCACTTGGGAAATGTTCGTTTATTAATATAAACCATATCACAAGCCAATAGAGTCCTTTTTCCGTGAAACCCTACATAGAGGCAAGTTGAGGACACGTGAGCCTGCAACAAGGGAGCACATTGTCTCGCTCACTCCTCTTGTCATTCTTGCCAGCCTAAAAAAATCTTTACGTCAAAAAAAAAAACATCGCTCAAGAAACTTACCCGAAAAATTCATACAATCATTTTATTTTAACGGTTTTGTGTCAAAGAATTAGAATCGCATTAATTTATTTGATTTTAATATACACTTAATTTAATAGACAACATATTCACTATCAAGTCTACTTTTTTTGTAATGGTAACCCCTTAAGTCGCCATAATCCTTACATTGACCATGAATTTTTGCATTATGGGACAGTATTAGGCGTAATCAATTACTATTGAAATTAATTACACTGTTACATTCGAGTAATTGTGATTCCTCGGTAATTCATTACATAGGTTATCAAAATTACTGTAATAGTCTCCTGTGATTACATTTGTAATTTATTTTTTTGGAATCGGTATTATAAACCGCTCCTGTAAGCTTAATTCTTGAGTAATCAAATACATACTTAAGTAAAACTACTACAGACTAGATTACTTCAATCAAATGTCAAACCTTTTCAATGTGTCAATTTCGTTAACGTCACTAAAATATATGGTATCGGGTCTAGGAACTCTCCATTTCTTCGGTGGATGTCCTAAGAGGCGACTAAGGACATGGGTTTAGTTTAGGTATTCTTTAAGCGACAGGCTGACAACCTGACACTATTATGCTACCTCTTCCATCTGTTTTCAACCTAAACTAATGCTAGAAGTGGCTGCGAAGCGTGAAATAGTCATACTCATTGTTATGTCTATTTCACGTTTCGTGTGCTCTGCCTACCCCATCTGGGAACATAGGCGTAATTATATGATTATATTATGTTTCATATAGTTTGTGATAGCCACGTTATTTGCCTACAATATTAACAGATAAGCCAACTACTTAAGATAAGGAAACTAAATTATGCTAAAAAAAGGCAAGGAATTGTGAAATTGGTCACGGTTTATACCCCCATGTAAATGTATGTGTGTGTGTATGTACCCCCATATAACAGAAGTTGACAATCGAATAAACAGAGAAATGGACGTTACGTTATGCATTAAACTACCGTGAGACTCACTCATGTTGAAAATTATTGGACGGACGTTAAATAAATCGAGTTTAGATCCTAGATGAAGGGCTACGAATTAGTCCGAAACATGTCGAGCTAAACTCGTTTTATCTAACATGAGTTATCCGATAATTTTCAACAAAAGAAATGGACGACTAATTTTTAATAATTGGCGTATAATTGTTAAGCGCTTTGAATTTACTGATTGAAGTAAATAAGATTTATACGCTTGTAGATGATCAAATTTAACTTTTAAATGTGCATAAAAATACTCTAACCAACCCATCTGGGAATTTAAGCGTGATGTAGGTAAGATTACGACATTGAATGTCCCATATTGCAAAAACTCATTGTCACCCCAATTAGAAAGGGACACGCGCATCTCTGCTTATGGTACTTGTCTTGGAACGGCCTTTAGTGGGGACCTCGCAGTCCTTATTTACTTGGTCCAAGCATTGAATTGACTGATTTTTTTTTTAATTTGTCCGTTAGGACAGGCTAAGGTCAGGGACCATACCGCCTCGTCTTCAGTAGTAATATTATACAGAATTAGTTATTTAACCTAAACCTAACCTAGACTTAACTTAAACCTAACCTAGACCTAACCTAAACCTAAATCACTAGAATGCGAGGGTGGTGAAGTACGCATTCTAATGCTCAATGGAGTTTAGCACGAGATGAACAGTCCAAAGCAAACGTCATCGCGGGAGGGCGATTCCCTTTACTTTTCACATTCCCTTTAATGTTCATGGATAATTGACACATTATTGCACTAATTCCACCACACTAACACAATAATAGCCACTATATGTTAATTAATTGAATTAAAAAGCAAAGAGCGTCCTACTCTGTCAGTTTCCCGCGCAAAACTCCTAGAATTGACTGATAGATGTTTTTGGAGTGAAAATTGATTTTATGGACAGTGTTGTTAACAAAAAAATTACAAGCACCCTTTTGAGTCTGCCTTCTGACTGGCAACCAAGCTGTAAGAAAAGAACCATGAAAACTGTTTACAGAAACTACTTTTGTAAAAATCTGACTCAACAGCTTCATTAAGTATCTTGCTCTTTATAATTTCAATGTATACTTTGATTCTTCTTAGGTACGGACTAGACTATACCTTATTTGTTTAGGTAGTTAAAACAATGCAAACAATCTTGACGTGTCTTTTTATTTAAACGTACACTTTATAAATCGAAATCTTAACATTTTACAATTTAGGTATGAAAAATCATTTACTTTCATAATTGAATTGTATAATGTAACGATTTTAATTTGTAGACTGTGTATTTCAACAAAAATACATGTCAAGATTGTTTTGACTACCTAAATTGTTAAGGTATATTACTTTTAATTGTACTAGTGATACTAATCTAATTTTTGTGATTTTTCAAATAACACAAAATGGGACCACGAGCTACCGGATTTAGTGGTCAAACAAATAAGTTGGCAATACTAAGGTAAAATGAATATTTTTAATTTTACCTTTTTTAAGAATAAACTAAGGAAACTTCATTCATACAACCTACATACATACAATCATGTTTTGGAATAATATAAAACTATTTTTATTTGAAAAACGAATTTTTTACCAAAACTTTTCAGCAATAACCTCAACTTGCCTCAACTAATTTGGTTAAGTAAGTAAAACATTTGCAAAGTTTATTTGTAACTAAATGAAACCAATATTTTGACAAATTCAGCAGTTATAAAGCAATTTTAAAGCTTAACAACTTCCCTGTCTAAAGAGTCATATATGACTCAAACGCACCTTTTGGAATAAGCTCTTGACCCATATGTGACTCATTTTATAATAAACTTCATTCAATGTTTTTTAACAGAACGTGGCCCAATCTCGTCGAGTTTGGAGCATAGACGTGTTGCTTAAACCCTAATTTTGCAAAATAAAAATAAAAAAGTTGTGATTTATCTTTAATTTTTTTTGTACAGTAGATTATCTAGGATAGTAAAAAGTCTTCGTATAACATATGTAACAGACTTCCAAATATCGTATTATGTCTTGCGTACTGCAGTTTTTTCGCCTAGCCGTTTTAACTACCTAACATGAAAGAATAACGAACTTTTCGAGCATTTCAAATCCAGTCACTCAATGAGCTGGTATTTTATAGATTGATAATTACCTACTCATATTTGACTCACTGAACTTGTAAAAAATAATTTTATATAGTGCGTTCGTGAGTCAAGGTATGAGTCAAATAAAGTGTATACATGCGACTCATTGGACTTGGTCAAATAAGGTTTATGTGCCACGTTCATGAGTCTCAAATGAGTCAAAAAATAATGGTGGTCATATGCGACTCATTGAACTTGGTCAAATAAGGTTTACGTGCCACGTTCATGAGTCTCAAATGAGTCAAAATTGATTGTGCTTCTATGTGACTCAATGGACTTGGTAGAAGAAATGGTGTGTGCCACGTTCGTGAACCACATATGAATCAAAAATAAAATACAAAATAAAAGATAAAAAAACAACAATTTTCATTTTTTTATGATTATTTACTATTACATGCGAACACATTCTATGGATTCAATTAGTATTCAAGTATTCAAATCTTTATTGCACATTTTTATAAAGGGGTTTTACAAAAATGTTAAATGCCCTGTTGGGGCGTAGCAATTTAACTTAATACTAATTACATGCCCTGTCGGGGCGTACATAAGATGTATTTATTATCTATATATACCTATACTTAAAATTAAAATTATTCAACAGGTGAACGTGGGGTAGTTTGAAAAAGCCTTGTATGGGGACAGTGAAGTTGTTAAGATAGTTCTGTGTATTTCATATCTTTGGCATACACGAGGTATATAAAATCATCCTGTCAAAATTTTATTTCCTCAAAAAAAAAAAAAGCATCTTTGTTTACTTCGCAAATTGCAAGCAACAAGCACTGGCAACAACAGCTAATCAATGTCATGTTCGTATCAAGTAAGTCTGTCAAAAGTGTCAAATGCCAAACAAAGAGCAATAAAATAATTGTAATATCTATCTTGTTTGCTGAAGTGGATATGCTTGTAAGATATGATGACTAATTGAATAAGAGTCGATAAGGTCTCGTAACTACCGAAACATATCTCGTATTCTACATGAGTGTGGAAGTCGAAGAGGCGAACGAAACCCAGCAACTGATGCAGAATGAGGGCGAAGAGGACGAGCCCAAGGTCCCACAAGCAGCCACATCGCCCGTGACCAGCAACAAGATGTCTAGCGGCGCCGCCAGCCTCACCTCGCGGACCCCAGGCCAGGTGTTCGCAAGCACGGGCAATAACAGCATCAATGACTCTACCAAGGTGTCTATCGTTAACGAGAGACGTCTTCATCGCGATCTGATGCGCTCCAACTACAATAACAGACCGAAACACATGCCTAAAGAGGCGCCTGACGTCAAACACATGGAAAAAGCGCTTCTCGAATTGTTAGATGATTTCCATTCTGGTAAGTTGAGTGCCTTTAGTGCTGGTTGCAGCATGGAGCAGATGATCAACATCAGGGATCAGCAGGAGCATTTGGCGAGGCTTCATTTCCGCTTATGCGCAGATGTAGAGAAGCCAACCGAAGATAGCTTCGACAAGTCTACTTCAAGGTTCAAAATGACACAACTGGTTCAAAGTCTAGAGCAGCTGTCTGCGTCCATTGAGCACCTACATTCAGATGGTAATTTTAGTAGCACAAGCAGCAATAAATAGTGTAAATTGTTCTAATATCTTTAAAAGTGCTTGCTATCCTTGAAAGCCTATATCTATGTGTTATTTAGTAGTATAATGCTGAATACAATTTCATGCTAAACATACCATAAGGAAATGAGAATGCTGGCTTGTGTTATTTAATATTAATATGAACAGTCATCAACAAAGATATCAATGCGGTCAAAGTGCCAAAAATGTGTAAACACACTCATCTCACCATTAAGGTTGTGTGTATATATTTTTGGCACTTTGATCATGTTAGTATCTTTGTCGCTAACTGTACATGAGTAGTGATAAACTATAGAGTAAAATAATAGGTAGTTTGTAGTTGCGTATAGTTCAAATCCTTAAATGATGCAATATAATATATGATGAAAAATATTTTTATGTATATTTTAGCTTTTTAAATGTCATTGGATATATTTGCTCTATTGCTCTTAATTTAGTGTTTTAATGTGATTTTTATGACTATTTTAAATGTTTATTTGTTGTTGTGTAACTTGCCTGTCAAAAAAATAATTACAAAGCAATATTATTATTGACTTGAATATTTGACATAGTGAATATGATGTAGATAAGTTTAGTTTTTAATTGAAGTTTTGTCATATTGTCAATAGTGCTATTGGTTTTTTTTCATGAACATTAATATAATCCTCATTAGCCAAGGCTTTAAAAAATTAGGGCCCAGACACAGACTAATATATCCAGTCTTTAAATTTTGAATTTTACAAACCTAATCCACTTTCTTTTCCGCTGAATAATTTGTACTTTATAAAGTACATTTTTTAATTTAAAATTTATGTGTGCTGGGCCTTTACAAGGGCATTGCTATAATTTTGCTATAATATGCTCTCTCACATCTGTTGTTTAGAATGTCAATGTTATTAAAATCAAATAAAAGTAGAAAGAAATTGTAATTAACATACAAGTTGGCCACAAACATATTGACATAGTCAAAGTGCCTAAAATATGTATACACACTTGTATGGTCTTGACATTATGGCTGTGTTTACATATTCGATATATTTGATACTTTGACCTGTTGACATCTTCATTGATGACTGTACTTTGATAATGGGATCTGTGGGTTTCTTTTTTAATTTTTTAATGACTCAGGCTTATCCACTTTGGTCATTGTTACTAATGTCAAAGTGAGATATATTGCTCCTGTCGGTGATCACAAAGCACTGAATATCCAGCTATTATGGCCAAAACGGGCTGGTATAACATATCATTAAATCTTTATATTATCTGTAATGCTTAGTTTGTCTGGAAACTAGATATTTACGCCGGCAATGTATAGTAGCTTAAAAACTTATTATTGAACTATCATTTTCAAGGTTTTTACCAGTGACAAATATAACACAGCATATGTTGACAATATGGCAGCAAACTGTTAACGCTGTAACAGTTAGGTGTAGTTGCATATCAATCTAATCTATGTTATGTAAACTTGTGCCCTTTACTGTACAATCAAAAACAGACTTCTTTATACTATGTTCCAGTATGGAACATTAAACTACCAAAGTAGCAAAATAAAGTGTAACCATTTTATTAAATCTACTGTGATGTTAAAAATTTCTCCAACTCTAAAGAAAATTATAAAAGTGTACATTAACAGTGCATTGTTGCTTGTACTTGTAAGAATTTAGAATTAAAAATAATGATGTAATTTTATAAGCCGACTTAATTAAAAAATACATAATAATATTCATAAAAACTTCATGCTAATTTTATATTGTGACATTCAAACATATTAACTAAAATTGTGTAATATAATGAGAGATTAGATCTTTTCCCCAAACTCGTCAGTTCCGCGTAGCATTAGTTCCATTCGCATTTTTCCCCACTCGATTTTCTACCTATTCACTTTTTTTTGTCATTCGCTTGCATTCCTATTCTCAAATATGTCTAACCGACATTTCGCACGATATTTTAATTTCTTATGCGATATTGTTCCCATACCGGAAATTTCTCTGTCGTTATTTTTTGCAATATTCTAATTTCTTACACGATGTTGTTCTCATACCAAAAGTTTTCCTGTCGTTATTTTTCGTAATATTGTAATTTCTTACGCGATATTGTTCCGTTTCCGGTTTTGTACGCGATATTATAAAAAAATATTCGCTGTAGCTTTACGTAACACGTTTCTTTCTTGCGTGATATTATTAAGTTATACCAGTATCTTCTATGGTTCCAACGAATACATATTTAAATATGAATATAAATATCTACTTTTATATTTTTCATACATTATATTTTCTAAACGTCATTTACCATGAATACTTAAGATAATAAAAAAAACGGATTGAGTAAATTTGCTATTAGAAAATAAGGACCCTGGTAAAAATTGCGAATAGTAACAAAAACTCATTGAGTAAATTCGCTATTAGGAAATGAGGACCCTGGTAAAATTCAGGAATAATAAAAAAACTGATTGAGCAAATATACAATTGAATAATTATGACTATTGGCAATACCTATGAAAGATAAAAACGTCGAATGAGTAAAAATCTGAGTGGGGAAAAATGCGAATGGAACTAATGCTACGCGGAACTGACGAGTTTGGGGAAAAGATCTAATCTCTCAATATAATAACTAATAGGTGACTTTATTTACAAGTTGTGTATGCTACTCTATAGAACTCTGTCATAGTGAGCTTTTGCTATCCTTATCAGTTTTTTTACAACTATGACAAATGTTGAGTGTAACAATATTATACCAAGTGTAAAATTAAGGTATCAAAACCGCTTTTTAAATTTTTTAGAACTTAATTAGAAAGGATACTAGAGGAAGACTGCCTATTAAAGGAAGTAAGATTTGTATCATAGACATGACAATACTAAATAATTTTAATTATGACTTATATACCAACAATGAATAATTATAATACTAATTATTATTTTTTAATTATTCCGCTTTGTATGTTGTCAGTAGGATAATCTCTCTCCGTACCTAAGTATACATATATTCCCACACCTGTACTTATAGTACATACCCACCCACTAATAAGTTAATGTTAATAATGAAAACTTGCATTGCTTGTTCCCTTGTTATCAGGACAAAAAATACTTGTCTTGCTTTATTATTGTGTGTGATATAGTGAGTGGCAATAACACCATACAACATGTTGCGTTTCACGCCTTAAAGTTTTATTACTCGAACGTGTAACAAACCTAGAGGATGTGTGCATGACTTCTTATCTTAGACTGATACCTGTCATTATGTAACTATACTCTATTTAATTTAAGATTTGAAATTTCAACGGAATATTTTTAATTTTCTCTGGAAATCAAAGGTAAAACTAGATATGATTAATGCAATAACAGTCATTACTGTTTGTTATAATGATTTCAATAAAAACGGTATCATATTTACGGCGATGCCTCGCGTTTACTTAAAAATGTGTGAGGTTTTGTCAGTTAAGTTTCAAATCTTAAATGGAGTATAGAGACGTCATAAAATCGACTCGCGCGCATTGCTATGCTAAACTTAATGAGAAATCTACATGATCTGTGTTGCCATAAACAAAAGTTGTTGACATCTACATGTTTAGAGGTGATGTCGTTTAGCCTAAGCTAAGCTAAACTCCAGCACTGACGGCGGAAACAGGGCGGCGCGTTGGAGTGACGGTATTGGTTGACTGGTTGTAATCATACCCCGTTATCAGTTTTGCAAATCCATTGAAAAAACCAGGGATGGCACTGCACGTATATTTTTTATTATGTTCCTACCGTTAAATATACATTAAATATTCACCTTTATTTATTTGTATATTTTAAGTTTTAAAAGAAAACAAAACCTCTTGTCAGCCTGTAATTTAGAGATTTTTTTTAAACTTCATAATAGGTGGTTACGTCATTTATTTATCAATATTTAAAATGGATATACAGTAATAGGCGACAAAATTTAGCGTCATGTCACCTAAAAAAAATATTAATAATTTATTCAAACAACTAAAAATATACAAATCCGATTAACAAAACATTCTTCTAAAAAACGTGTAAAAACATTCTTCTAACAAAAACGTTTTATGTAGATACCTTCCAAATGTCAACATTTGTCATGACATGACAATGAAATAAAGCCTTGCCCAAGCTTGACTGCGAAGCGGGAGCGTCTACCGCGCGACGGACGCTACCCATATACATCTATAGCGCTTTGCATACCTACGCGACCGCATCGCGGGACGTTTCGCTTTGCAGACGCTCCCGCATCGCAGTCGCTTTGGTCGCTCAGGTTTGGCCAAAGCCTAAATGTTGGGCGACAATTTCAATGAATCTGCAACACTGATAACGGGGTATGGTTATAATATTCGAAATGAAACGAAAGGGCGGGCACAAAGCACCGGGCGGGAAATAAGTTTCGTTCGTACGGTCAGCGTCAAAAGTAAGTGATAATTTTAGTAAAGAACTTGACGTAACTCAGTACTAAAATTGTCAGTTACTTTTGACGCTGACTGTACGACGCCACCGCGCCCGCGCCGCTCCGATCCCGCTGTCCGGGCGTTTCGGGATTTAGGTCGATAATATCGTAGCGCCTTAGTATATTAAGTAATAATTAGACAAATGTATGTCTATAGAGAAAATATTTTACTATTCAGGTACCAAAAAAAATCCGCTTTTTTAATTAGTAATCTTCGTTATTCTTAATTCAGTATCACGGGAACGATCCAGGTACAGTCAGCGTCAAATATATGTTAACATTTTAGTACATACTTCGTCACTGTGAGAATTTCATATGAGAGTTCAAATATGACGTTAAATAGAAAAGGTACTAAAGTGTTAACATCTATTTTACTATGATATACAGTTGATTTTTTTTTGGCAAACACATGGCTGTGGCCTTGCATATTGGTTAAGTCATTGCCCCAAGTCATGATAGAATTGGGGTGCGTGGTCTCAACACATTCACTGCCGCCGACGTATATATGCGTTATCGCGACTTTCGCCCTGTCATATAAGGAGGCATTTGGACACACATATGCGTTCGTGGTACATGAATCGACAAGCAATATCGTTGGTGTCTCTAAATTAGCTGTAACATTATCATGAGTTTCAGTGACCATACTCGCTAGCGACGGCGTATCATATGGGTAAGGCTCAAAAAAATTGTACATAAATTAAGGGTTAATAAAAACAAAATCACGATCGCGTCACGTGTGAAACGAAAATTACCTATACAAAATGTATGGGTAATTGTCGTAACACAAAAGAATCAATTAACTTTTGTTTTTATTAAAGCCCTTAACTATGTACAATTTTTTTGAGCCTTACCCATATAAGTAGGTACTTACCTAAATAAAAACCGGCCAAATGCTAGTCAGACTTGCGATCGAACGATTCCGCACCAAAAACTACAAAAACTCGTTTGTTGCATGTGAGCCCGACGTAAATATTTATTTTATTTTATTTTTAGTATTTGTTGTAAGCAGCAATAGATACATCATCTGTGAAAATTTCAATTGAACGTATCATCGTTATTGAGATACAGCCTGTGGCCAGACGGACAGCGAAGTCTCAGTAATAAGTTTTGTCTTCACCCTTTGGGTACGGTACCCTAAAAAAGTGTGTTGTAAAGAGATGTTATTTCCACAGAAGACTGCTAGAGGTGCTTTTACAGTTTACCATAAAATCGTTAACGCTAGCGATTACAGTCACTGTCGACTCATTAATGGAACTGATACGATCATAGCTGTTTGGTTAACAACTTTTATGGATGTTGAAGTTTGATACTGTTGGGATTTGTAAACGGGATTATATTACTAGGTTTTTTGATTTAAATAAGTTAGCGATCGATGTTGTGCGCTAATGGGTAGGGTTACAGTTAATGTTTTAGTTTAATTTCTGCATCCAAAAATTCATAATATGTTTTGTGTGGGATAGGGTGTTTTATAAAAAAAAAGGTTTCTGGAAATATGTAATTCTGTTTATTCGCAAATAACATATCTTAGAATCTTAGGCTACATTTTAGGCTCGGGTGGGATATTTCACCTTTTATTACCTGAACAATCGCATGCTGTTTAAAGTAAAGCTTTTATATAAAATTAAAATTATCAATAAGAATTTTAAACATTAAATCAATAAAAATATATACATTTACTGGAAATATGTCGTATGAAATTCTACCTATAGATACCAACCATCCCACACAAATTGCAGTAAGTACAGTCAGCAACCAATATAGATATCGCCACGGTTAAAAATATGTATTTAGCTATATAATTCAAATCTTGCACTTTGGCCGTGGCGATATCTTGGATGCTAACGATACCTTCCTCAAATGGAATGGTATGCTTCAATTTAACCTAGCTTAAGTGAAAATAAACTGTTGTATCTAAAATAATAATAATCACCAAGAAGCGCTCGCATTAATCTTAATGACTTGTCCCCACACGAGGCGAGAGTGAATTTTCATGATGTCCATGAAATTATCTTAAAACTGTAATCAATGGTGCCAACGCAACGGAACAATTCATGTTCAACGACAGCTACTAGTCTGCACTGCAAAAAAAAAAACCCTGCAAGCAGGCGTGTGAAAGAGATGACAAATGCTAAATGCGGGTCAATGCAAAGAAATATCTAGGTATAAGACAATGATAAATTTTCGCTCGTTAGCGTAATAAAAAAAAACTTAAGCCATTCACAAATTGTCTAATCATCGTAATGAAGGTCAAAAATTGATCGAGAATCTTATTCATTTAAGTTCTGGTTATCAGCCTAATCTCTCTCCTTGTTGTGTATTTTTCTGTTCCAAATTATTTTAAAATGAATCTCTTGAGCCATAACTTCTTCACTGCTCGGTTCAGCTAACGTGCCACCTAACGGAGTGCTTCACAATACCAAAAATTATAACTATGATGATAATCTATAGCGATGAAGAGGTTAATCGCAACAAACTCATCTACCTAAACATTTATGTAACAAATAATTCTAAACCAAGGACATCAATTCTATAATTAGAACAATGCACATTTGCACCAGAGACAAATCAATGACATATTAGTAATATTCATCCACATGGAATAAATGTTTAATCTGAAATTTAGAATATATGTAGAGCGTCCGGCAGAAGAAACGAGCGAGATGATCGGTAGTTTCTGTACATATTAAACATAGCAAATAGACGCGGCGGATGACAGTCGCTAGATGTCGCTGGCGCTGATTTACAACGGCCGAGGCCATAATTAAAACCGTTCCAATATACAATCTCTGCGTCGATAGGTTTTTTAGTAATGGACAATGTAACAAAGGACGCCGCTTTGATATTGCGTCATATTGCCCATATAAAAATAACAGGCTATAGTAAATTCCAAATACCTAGCTTTCTTTGGTAGATAATGCAACTATTGCAAGCAAAATAAAGAGGTATCCATTACAGTCTATTCCGATTGGTCTTGCCATACTCAGTAGGTAAGTATGAATAGAAAATATTTATATGTAGTATATACAGTATTATACTTTTTCAAGATAGTTTCACCGCATTCTTCACTTGGTGTTCTGAACAGTACCGAGCGAGCAATCACTAGAATTTGGAGTAGACTAAACACGAGCGAATGGAATAGATCATCCGTTCAGCAAACATATTCATAGGTAAAACATTTGTTCAAAACACTAAGTGAAAAACGTGGCTATAGATCGGCCTTACAGATGTAAGTTTTACTAACGAAAGTAAGGATTAAGTTAGAATCCGACAACAATACTTATCTCTTTTTGTAGCAGATAGGTGCGTCCTTATTTAGGTACGTAAGTAAAACTTTTAGATGTTAGGCCGACCGTAGCAATGCCCGTTTTACAGCTCTCTGTCAGAAGTACTGCCCTAATACAAATTATATATCCTTATTCGTTCCTAAGTATTATAAAAATGGCACAAACATCGATCTACTATATCGATAGTATACATAATTATACTATGTGTAACATCAGTTTTACCCTCGTTCCGATTATAATTATAATACTAGAACTCTTAAACACATATACTAACAAGTATTAACATTGTAAACAGGTACATAGGACAACCACAAAGTCGTCCCACATATAATATTATTTGGTACAGATTAATGGAAGCCAGTAAAAATTAGCGAACAGGATGGCAGATCAAGTGCAGTGATCGCGTTGACTAAATAATGGTAAAACTTTCACTACCGACGTTAGTTCCAAAACCCCTATTTAAAAAGCAAACCTGGCTGGTAAAAAAAACTAAACAAGAACGAGATTTTTTTCGTATAAAATAGCTAAATGTTTGTCGGAAAACTTTGTATTGACAGTGCTTTATCAGACGGTCAATACGTCGAATAGTAAAGTCCCAAGTTAACAGATAGGAAGATGTCACTTATTTAATACAATAATTGACAGTCACTTCCGAGTGCCGTTGCGTTCCGGGAATACTTATCTGTACCATTGCGAAGAGTTTACAGTGACCGTACCGTTGGTTGTTTGAATGGTGTGTGGCAATAG
The DNA here is from genome assembly GCA_005406045.1 of Adoxophyes honmai. Lineage (NCBI taxonomy): Eukaryota > Metazoa > Arthropoda > Insecta > Lepidoptera > Tortricidae > Adoxophyes > Adoxophyes honmai. The sequence continues at coordinate 374,918 of BHDV01021120.1, forward strand.
AAGGCTTGTTTTGAACATATTTCAAATGTGAATTCGAAACATTTTAGAATTTAATTTTTTTTACTGATTTTAAAGATCACGTCAGCATTGGTTCGAACCCCACGCCACGATGCGGACGTCGTTGGATTATGTTTTTTTTTTAAGTTAAGATTCACGTGTGATCTCGTACGGCTCTCGTACCTCGCGTAAAAGTGCTCTTAAACCTTACAGTACACACTAGGCTAGGCTAGGACGGCGTGAACGATTTTACAGCGCTGTTAGCGGTCACCTATTGAAATAAAATTCTCCACAAAAAAACGTTACACCTTTATTGGAGAATACGGTCGCTGTGAACTTACCAATGGTACAATACTTTAGTGTCATCCACAAATACGCGCCCCATCTTTTTAACAATCTCGCACAACATAATCTCTCAGCGAGTCAGCTTTGTAGACATTAATGGCAACGCATTTATAATTAATTAACTTAATAGGCAACCACAACAAATTACGTTTAGCAAGGCACGAGTTCGAGTCGCGCGCGGTTCTTCCTAATCTGACTATATCTGTCACTGTCTAACTTGAAGTGTCAGAAAAAGAGAGCGCGCTACTTTTACTCGGCTTTATCCATTACTATTCTGATTCCGGTAACTTACATTGTCAATGAGGAGATTTGCTGATTGATAAAGCTAAGCGTCCACAGATCCGGATCGCACGCATCGGATGCATCGGATTCAATCAGATGTATGGCGAAATGCGATGCGTACGATGCGAACAGGTGGACGCACTTGTATGAGTTTCTATACAAAGAATACTACAATCCGTTGCGTGCGATACGTCCGATGCGTACGATACCGACAAGTGGACGCTTAGCTAAGTGATTATGATTACATACACCAATGTAGCTTAACGCATTCACTGCCACCGACGCTTATATGCGTTTTCGTGACCTTCGCCCAGTGCAGCTGTAAGATTCACAGGCTTTTGACCGCATACGTGCACTTAAAAACAGTGGGCACTTGAAAAAGTTTCGACCCAGAGGTGGCACTGAATGGGTTAAAAGATAGTTAACCAAACTTAAAAAAAACAGTGGATACACAAGATTGATTAATTTACAATTATGCTTACGTATATACTTATTCTAAATATCTTATTTTACTATAATTTTCAACCACTTGCGGATTTACAATGAACTTTAGTTCTTTATAGTTTGATATGAGCCAATAATTCATTTTATCCTTTCTCCACCACAGATTATCAAATGAAATGGGCAAATTGAATAATTAGAAAAAAAACGACTTATTTTTTAAAATCCAATTGCAGCATCAAATTACCACGAAAAAGAAAAAAATAGGTACCTAAACTCAACTATGACTGACTGCTTTGCTACAGTAACTAGATTTGGCAATATGTAGAAATATGAATCGCGTAAGTTAATTTCTTTACTACGACAGTTTTTCTCTGAAGTGGCTTGTAGTTTAAACTTCAATTATTCTCAAATCAACATTACCTTACAAGTATTGTTATGTATGGAAATTACATATTTCAACGCTAGAATTGGATTAAAGTTCAACTAAGTATTGGTAAGGAATGCATGCCTACAGATGTAGCTCGCCTGCCTAATTTGTTATCTTTGACCATTACATACTTAGCTAATTGCACCAGTAGGTACCAACAATCTTTAAACGGTTTTTTACAAAAACAGATGTGTACAAAAACAATATATGCCACTGGATGCGATTTTACAGGATTACAATAAACCTAAATCACTTTTAAATTACTCAGTACTAAAACTTTAAAGGAAAACCGATTATGTAGATCAAACATCAAAATAGGAGGTTCTCAATTACGTTGTATTTTTTATTTCAGAATTGATGAAATATGTTGAAATGAAATGGTTGTTTTGCTGATGCCTTTTTTCATATTATACATATCATGTTATTTTACTTTAGAAATGATATATTTTTTATTTGGTTCAGAGCCGATTGGCAAATTTATTGTATTCTCATGGAAGTTTAATACTCGGAGGCAAAATTAAACGACCACTTTTTTTATAATATGGAAAATGAGATTTAGTCATACTGGGTAACAGTGAAAAAGTAGAGTGGGCGGACATTTTTGACGCTGAGTATACCTACTTGGTTGTATATTAATCCACCATTTTTACGATGTAAAGTGATTTTTTGCATAAATGAAACCAAGACCATATGTTTAAGAGAATTTAAGTTCTTTCGCGTATTAGCAACAAGTTGCACCAACAAGAAAGTACAATTATATTTTTTTGTAAATATCCCTTGGATATTTAATTATTTATGTTCACTACAAAAACACGTAAACGTCAGCGAATCACCACCACTTCTATACAAACACTTTGAGCAGGCGAGCCAAACAGACAGCAACAAAATTTATATTAACCATTTAGTTTAGTCGTTTCACAAACACTAGACTTGTATCATGGGGTTGAAAAGCGACAACCTAATGCGGCATTACTTCATGACATTCTTTCTTCTTACTTTAAATTAAATGTAAAACGTTAATAACATGAGTACCTATGAATTAGGGTGAGGCCAAACGAACGTGTAATTTTGTGAGCAGTGAGTTTCGTGAGTAGCAAAATTTCTGCTGCATTCGGTTTCATACAAAAATGCAGTCGGTGCCACATGACGCAAAAATAATACCGCAAAATAAGTAAAGTGAAATAAGTGACTGAAAATACGCGACTCACAACTCACAAAATTACGCTCGTTTGGCCTCACCCTTAAGGCCCGGAATTTCGAGTGCGGCTATGGCAGGTTGAAGGCAGAGAGCACCGTCTTTTATCAATGTTTTTGACAAGAACATATATTTTTTATTTATGTTTTTTATTAATATGTAAACCCAACTTTCCGACGATACGGCATTTTTCATGAAAAAATGCTTAGAAAATCGGAAAATTTAATCAGATCAAATTGCTTCATTTAAACCAGTATTAATTACGAATAACTTCACATTTTACATCTCCAGAAAATATCGTTTTTCCGATATCACTAACCTAGCATTGATAATAATTTGTCTCATAACAACGATAAAAGAAGTGTTCACGCACTTCAAGCCGTCAATAACCGCTCGCAAAATTCCGCCACATGTCAGCTGAGAGCAGAATTGTTCATGACAGTGTTAAAAATAGATATTTTAATAGAATAAGTTCATAAAAAACAATAATATAATATCTCTATTTCCTTACAGTAAATGTTTTTGTATATTTTTTGCTGAAATGTCAAGTTCAGGCAAGGAAATAAATATAGATGTTCTTCGTAAATGTAACTTATCGATAGTCAATAAAATTAAAGATTTCAACGCTGTTGAGCTCAGATATCTGCTATGAAAAATTCCGCCCTCTGCATATCAGTAACCCTTAGTAACACCTATACCCGCAGTACTCCAATAATTTTACCATAACAACGAATTTTATAAAAATACCTGATGATACCCTGCGCCTTTTAATTTTTTGCGACAGGTCGGACAGCTCTTACCATTTGTGCGCAAGCAGGTCTTGATGCAATCCAAGCAGAACACGTGTCCGCATGTAGTTGAAGCAATGGCACCCCTGGACAGATTGTCCATACATATTGGACAATCGCCGAGTCTTCTTTCTCCATTGCTGTTGTTGGTCGAGGTATCCGCTTGGGCATTGGTAACGGGCGCAGCGTTTTCGTTGTTCTCTTTCGATTTTTTCGACGGGGTCTTGGTTTTTTTTTTGCGGCACCTACGTTGCTGAGAACGCTGTAAACGCTCCGCTCTCTTCCTTGCTATCATCTCATCGTCACGCGCTAATCTCTCCTGACTGAAAAAGTGACCAAAGAGGTAACGACAAAAGTCACTACCCAATCGATCTGTGACTTCCGGGTCGGTGTCGTCGTCGTCATCATCTGTCGTGGTGCTGCTATCCTCCGCAAGGTTCCTGTTAGCAACTCTTTCACCGAAAAAATGTACGCTGTCTGAAGACGTCGATGGCTGATTAGGTGCCAGCCGAGTAGCAGGATCAATAAAATTCGTAATATCAACTGTTTCACCCGTGTCTATAGTAGAATTATCTCGAAATAGCGATTGGCGGCGATAAATGGGTCGAACAGCTGCAATTTTACTGACATTTGCTGGCCTCTGAATAGGTCTAACTTCAGGTCTTCGGTTAGGAAAAGAAGTTCTTAACTCATTTGGATCAACTATGGTAATAATGTCCTGATTAATCGGTTTCTTCTTGCGTTGAAAATTATTCAAGTCTTTAAAAAGCTCATCCAGGTCAACAGTTTCCACACGCTGGGGCTGTGAATATAGATCTTCGTGAGTGATAGAATTATATTCGTCGTTCAAAAGATTACTTTGGGTATCTGCTTGCGGTGGACGTCTTTCGTAAAAAGCATCTCCAAGACAAACATCATCAATAACAATTGGTTCATTAACTGTTGAAGTGTTTACTTTTATTGGGAGCGGAAACTGCTTCTTTGGTTTGTATTTATCGAACTGAATCTCCGTAAGATCGATTCTGTCAGGGCTGTTGTTATTATTATTATTCAAATCCTCGCTTTTTACTGACGATGACGGTTCCTCGCTACAAGCAAGATCTATGTTGTTACTTTCAGTTAAAGGGGTATGTTTCTGTTCGCTGTTGGTGACTCTCGGTTCCCATTGAATGTCAGGCAAATCAGCATCATCGTCATCGTAATCGTAGCCATCGGGATAGTTTTTATATTTTAAGCTTTCACTAAAATGTTTCTCATTTTTCATAATAGTCTCACTATCTTTCGAAGTGCTGGGTAAAGGAACAAACGGTAAGTTTGGCGGTCTGGGCGTGTAAGGCGTTGACATATATGGAACAGAACTATTGTTAGGTGTACGCGACGTTGTAACAACATTCTCGTTCCTTTTTAAAGTCGCAGCTATCTCCTCGCTCTTCGGATTAAACCTTGATTTAGACCAGTTAGGATATTGGATTCTTTTTCCACGTCTTCGTTTAGCAGGGCATTCTTCATCGTCATTAAAATCATTAGTATCTTTGTTGATACCATATCGGTCCCCTTTAAAAACACTGAGTGATCTCTTTTCTGGCACTCGAGGCCGTTCAGTGCAGCCAACTATGTACGCCTTGTCTCCTTTTTTATGCCTTTTAACAGGGACAACAGGCGGTGGAGGTGGTGGGCCATTAGGGAACAAAGCACGTATAGTTGATCTAACTTCATTAACAGTGTTTGGTGATAGCATATCTGTAACAGATATTGACACAGGCGGTGTCGTAGGCCGCATGATATTGAATTGATGTGGAATTACAGAAGCAGCACTAGTTAGAGGTTGTGCTTCTGTGTTATTGTTAACCTCGGATTCTTCCGAAGGTGGGTTCATTTTTTGCCACGACGAGAAAAATTCGTTGCAATATTTTAGCATTGTGTCACTCCTTGTGTCAGGATGGGATGACGTCGTTTGCTGAAACGAACAGTTTGCTTCCCATTTGATTTTTTGAGAGGATGCTGTTGTGTTTGGGGTCGGAACATTGCTCCAATCTATGGAGGGATAATCTGCGACATTTTCAGCCGTAGACTCTATACGTCCGTTGTGAGACGCCACGTTCTGGCTTTTCAGACCTGGAATTAGCATTTTGATATGTCTCACCAGTTGTTTTTCGCTACCTATCTCCCTACTACCACTGACGTGGTCTGGGACGGCAGCAACTTCTCTTCGGCAGTATTTTATCTGGTGACAAGAAAAAACACAAAATTACCTACTTTATTATCAAATGAAAATCACCCTTATCTCTGAAATTTGCCAAGTGAAAAAAGGGGAAGAGGCATTATTAGTAAGTACTAGCGGACCCGGCGAACTTTGTTCCGCCTGAGACAATGAATGAGCAGACTTTTGATTTCAAAGTACCGGGACAGCATGAGTTA
>BHDV01021120.1:381980-448068 GCA_005406045.1 Adoxophyes honmai
CCAATTTTCAGCCATATCGGTACAGCCGTTCTTGAGTTATAAGTGGTGTAACTAACACAACTTTCTTTTATATATATAGATTAAAATACTTGCGTCATCATGTCATGAAACAAGCCATCCTACTAATAATATCGCGAAAGTTTGTATGTTTGTGTGAATGTTGGTTTAATTTATCTACTTAGTTGATACATCAGAAAAAAAAACACAATGACATGTAGGCTGTAATGTTCCAAATGTTGATATTGCGCAGACAAACTCGCAGGCAGAAGATAGCTACCTATCACTATTAAACCTCTTCCAACTGTTTTTAAAGCCAAAATTAATTATGCTGGAAGTGGCTACGAAACGTGAAATAGCCATACACTTTGGGAATAACACAGGCGTGTTTGCATGTTAGGGGGCGTCCATAAATTACGTGAGGTGTTTTTTTTCAATTTTTTGACCCTCCCTCTCCCCCTGGGTGAGATGTGAGATTTTATTCAACCCCCTCCCCCACACCCCAATCTCACGTGAGATTTCATTAATTGGGTTTCTTACGTAAACGCATTGGATTGTAATTGTAAAAAGAAAAAAAATATTTGAAAATAAAAAAAGTGAATAACGTAATTTAAAAAAAAAGTTTCATTTTTCTTCGTTTGGATACAATCATGAAGTGTCAAATATAAAGCGCAATCCACACGTCGGTTTTTAAGACCTTATAAATGGACCAAAATAGTAGTTTTTTTTTGTATCAAACAAGAAAAAAAAATACGTGATACTTGCCGTGATCCTCCCTCCCTCCAATGTAAGATTAGATGAGATTTGACGCGGCCCCCTCTCCCCCTTAAACACCTCACGTAATTTATGGACGCCCCCTTGCATGTTTAATGTTAACAAGGCTTAAGTACACTTAAGGTGACTAAGCAAGCATTATAGGGAACTTAGATTTTACATTTAAATTCTGTAATTAAATGATAAGAATATAAAAAAATTGGAAAAAACGAATATCACTACATATTATAAAACAAAGTCGCGGTCGCTGTCTGTCCGTTTGTATGTTTGCTTCAATCTTTAAAACTACGCAACAGATTTTAATGCGGTTTCTTTTAATAGATAGAGTGATTCTAGAGGAAGGTTTACATTTATAATTTATGCGTAATATTGAAGAGAAACAAAATTGCACCCGTGCGAAGCCGGGGCGGGTCGCTAGTTACTGATATACTCACTCGTATAAAGTAGGGGTGGATGGTTTATATGCTGCATTGCCCAACAAATAAATGACGCAAGCAAGTCACCTTATGGTACCCAAGAGATGGTTTAAGAAGAAAAGGACACCCTATCAGGAGATGGGTGGACGAAATACATGGTGCTCGTGAGCATTGCGAGAGATTTCAACCACGAATTCCAGAGGCTATAAGAAGTAATAAATGTTACATGAACTTAGGTCGAAACACGTTTTTTTTTTAATTATTTTCATACATAATAATTGCTAATGTCGTATAAACGTGCCTTAATAATAGTAAAAAAATCGTGTTTCGACCTAAGTTCATGTAACATTTATTACTTCTTATAGCCTCTGGAATTCGTGGTTGAAATCTCTCGCAATGCTCACGAGCACCATGTATTTATACAATTTTTCAAACACGATTTTTTTAATAATTGCTAATGTCGTTTAAACGTGCCTTAATAATAGTATAAAAAATCGTGTTTCGACCTAAGTTCATATAACATTTATTACTTCTTATAGCCTCTGGAATTCGTGGTTGAAATCTCTCGCAATGCTCACGAGCACCATGTATAACTTGGGACCATACTGGACAAGGGTTGCAGTTGACAGACCACATTGGAAAGAGTTGGATATGGTCTATGCCAAAAGATACACAAAACTGAGGAATATACTTTAACAATGCATGTAAACACCAAATTAGTTAAAGGTCAACCCAAAGTTTGGAAATAATGGCTATATTATTATTATTAACTATAATTATAACCATGTGGTGTCGGGATAGAATAAGAGATGTTGTAAAGGGCGACTAAGGAAATGGCTTAGGTATGCTTTAGGCGACAGGCTAGCAACTTGTCACTATTCTACCCACAGATTTATATCGAAAATTCTACCTCTTCCATCTTTGCAAACCTAAAACTATGCTAGCGAGTGGCGTGCAAAGCGTGATATACTCATAATCATGGTTTGTCTATGTCACGTTTTGTGAGCTGCCTACCTTGTTTGGGAACACAGGCATGATTGTATGTATGTTTGTTAAAAATATCTGCAGTATAATAAGATATAAATAATTTACCCACCAGTAAATCATTAACAGTTACTATTTGTTTGTCTACTAACATGATTTGGTGGCTAAATAAGTAAATGAGTATAATAAGGAATCACCATACTTTTAAAATACTGAAGCCTCTTTTTGAAATAGTACGCCTAATTGACAACCAAGCTCAGCAGTTTTGTATTGTGTGTGCCATTTATAAACTAATATTATTTGTTTTAGGTCTCCTGTCTGACCGCAATATTCAAAATTACATAAACCAAACAGAGGGAGGGTAACATTCAAAATTATAAAAAAAAGTATAATAACCAGAGAGTATGTGAGGTCAAAGGTTCTGTTACAGTACTTTCTCATTAAATTTTTACACTGCTTAGTGTTGGGTCGGTAAAGTTTTTTTTTGCTCTCACAAACAATGAGTTCCAATCAATCCAACCTCTCATAGATAGACGGTTCTACCCTAAGGTTTGGCCTAAGCTAAACATTTGTCTTCAAAGCAGTATATGATATAAGAATTCTATGTAAAGAACCCAACATATAACTGTTAATTCCAATGATTGACACCCTAAGTGATGATTATTGGTAACATTTACATTAAGTAACTTAGCATATACAGCTTGAGGACTTTACTGTACAAAATGAACATGATAAACAAAATCTTTACGAATGGGATAGTGAAGTACAAAAACAAACTCACAAGGAAACAATTGTTGAGACTATGTTGAAGGGATTAAAATTATATTCACTTCTTTATATTAACGGGCTCAATATGTGAAGCAAACTTTATTGAGCATTCATATGTTTTCCTAAATAAGGATTTATATCAAACGTCTTCGTAATATCAAAACCGATAACTGGCAATGCTTTTATCACATTTTTACAATAAAATAAAAAAAATATTGCCCCTGCTCTGTTAACACGTTCCCTGTCCGAAGGCCCCCCAATGTGGGGACATGAAGCTTTTTTTCACAAGTCCATGCTCCCACTATGGTGCCACAGTTTCGTACACAGATGCACAATTGGACTTGTGACATTGACAGACCGTTTTGTATGGGGACATGTGTTAAAACATACAAACATACACACTTGACACATTACAACATTATCCATAATGTTATATTCCAAATTATTTAATAATACAAAAGGACACAGAAGCTCCGCTTTGTTTCAAGTTGGTTAACCGAAGTACTTAGAGTTATACCTTTAGTTGTTTTGTGCTTACACATTAATAAAATTATTTGTGATTTAGTAGGTATTAGTCGCTTACATTGCAGTACACATTGGTAACTAGGTACAATGGCATTCATTTGATTTTGCAACCAACCATTTTGTTGTGTATGCAATTATGCAGTTGAACAAATAAATTGGAAATAAATTCGCAACCAACCAAGAAAGTCACAAAATCACCACATGATTTAACGAAAAATAAACAACACAGAATGATTGTAATTGCAAACAAATTTTGCTTGTACTTTTAGCTTGGAAAAAAATAACACGAGTTATCACATGTGATGTATTGTTATCATGGTGAATGGTAAACATTGGCTTCCAAATTGTAGACTAGGTGGTGCATAGTTCATTTTGCAGAGTAAAAAGCACTCTCCATGGTCTCAATCAAACTTTACCGTCAAATTATATTATTTCAATGATTACACACGAGATTGAAACACGACAAAAATTCGCCACACCTCAGCAAAAAAAGGTAGCACTTTGTTTAATATTAATATATTCCTAGAGTTTATTACGACGAGAGTATTGTTTAAACCAATTTATGTACTTACTTGCGTTGCAATGTTTATTTTTCTGTTCCTTATCACACACTTATGGCGCTTGCGCGTGCATTGCACTGCTCTGCATCTCTACTCATCGATTCGATTGATAAAAATGTAATGAAATGATTTTAATGACTGACACTGAATTGAAACAAAATGAATGCACTTTGTTTTGTCACTGTCCCGTTCAATGTTCACTCACTTCCGCTTTCTGCTAGCCTCACTCAAGTGCCTTACTTCACAGTTCAGTTCACACAACAATAGACCAATGTTGCCACCTTATAGAGATAGAATTGCGCTGACCGATGACATTATTTTCCACCAACTATTTAATTTAATTTAACTACCATGAACCGTTTCACAAAAAAAACCATACGAAAGTTGTTACACATTAATTCAATAACAATAACTTGCTTACTGCTTAAGACAGAAGACAAATACTTAAATAAATATGAATGAGTTCGAAAACAATACCTTTATAGTTCTTTAACATGGTCCTCTTCAAAATAACGCTTGATTTCACAAATTAGAAATATACGTATATTTTCTATTGAACATTAACCTCTCGTATGCTACGGAGCAGATCTGCTCCAATTTAAGGATATCTTTTTTTTATTTTAATTTTAATCACCATAATTTGTAGATATTGAAACAGAAGAGGCTCGAATGCAGTATATTTTTCCTTTCCCGCATACGAAGGGTTAAACTACTGTGAGACTCACTTATCTTGAAAATTTTACGGAAAACTCATGTTTTAGCCGCCGCGGCTCCTTGATGAAGGGCAACGAATTAGCCCGATACATGTCAAGCTAAACTCGATTTAACAAGATATGTATTTTCCACAAATAAATTAGAAAAAGATTCCAATTAATATGAATGTATGTTTGTATTTATGTTTACGCGGTGAGTGCGTCCCGCGTAAACATAAATATGTGTGAGAATCATGAAAGTTTAAAACAGTATAATGTAATGTATTATTCAGTGATTTATTTTACTATTAGAAAAGGTACATTTTTGTCGAAATATTCTCAAACATTTTATGAACTGCATTATAATACCTATCCTTTTTAGAATACTGGCTTGATGTTTATTATATTGTATTAGAAAAAAAAACACAATAATAATAATTTTATTAAATACTATGGTTTACATTAAAGAAAAACGGGGAACATGAGTGAAACGTAAAAGTGGCAACAATTAAATAAAATGTAAAAAGTTTTATAGTCTTTGGTTTAACATTTTACGCCAGTTTGTTGGAGCAAAAATTGAAATGTATATCGGCACATTAGACCGCATGAAATTTTTTGCGAGTAAGACAAAACGGCGCATCAAGTGTCACTCGCATCAATCCTGAATTGATCCTGAACTCCAGAAGAGGCAGTATAGACAGTTTCTTTGAAAAAAAAAAAAAACATATGTCATTGTCAATGTGACAGCTGTCACGCTGTCAGTATCAGTATGTTGAAAATGATAAGAGGTCTGCGGTCAGTGTTGCCAACTTAGTGGATTTACCACTAAATCTAGTGGTTTTGGCACCCCAGTTAGTGGTGTAAATTTGCATTTAGTGGCTGGTGGTTTTTTTTAGTGGATTTTATCAGAGGATTTTTATCTAAAATTGCTTATGCAATTTTTCATGGAGACACATTTTTATGCTAGAAGATACCTTTTCATTCCATAATCGACGAAAATATTTTAGTGGGAAATTTAGTGGTTTCCAGATTTTGAACAGTTTAGTGGTTTTCTGGTGGTTTTGGAAGAGAATCTGGTGGGGAGCTAGACTAACCGTTGGCAACACTGTCTGCGGTATCGGTATTTCATAATTTAATTTATAACCTAAGAAAGCATATTAGCATAGTAGTTTATCTAATGTTTAAAATATTTATAATGGCTATGGAGTAATCTTTAATAATACTTTTAGTTTTTGAAACCCTGTTATCGCTGGTAAAAATGAACGGCTTGAGATTGTTGAATACTTTGAGTCGTCAAAATATTTTCAAAATATCGTCGCTGAAGTATGTTACACAGCATCCTGTGAAGTTTCTGGAGGCACAGAGCAAATGGCAAGAGTACGATGGCATGTCCAAGCGCTGGCAGTTGATTTACAAAGCGCCTTTGGATGTGCAGTTGAAATATGCGACAACTTTTTTGACCCTGTCTACCGCAGCCACAGCTCTCGGCGGTCTGTATTACGCAGCATTTATCTTTGATAAAGCTACTATGAATAGACCAGTCGTTATCAGCTCAGATGTGGTAATAGCCAACAGTGCTGTAGAATGTCTTGTTTACCTCGGAGCATTTGTAGCATTTCACATTGCGCTTAAAGTGCTTTTAAGCAAATATGTCTTGCGTCTCTATCAAGATGGTGACAATTATGTGGCCGTTTTCAGAGGGCATTTGTTCAATAATATAACAAAGCACAAATTTCACTTGAACGATTTCAAGAAACTCAATCCGACCATGGTTGTGTCATGGGGTGATGCCAGATTTGATCTCGGCAATAAGCATGGAATCATCCTAGAAGACTATTTTAAGTCTCCGAAATATTTTAATTATTTATTGTTCAAAATTAAAAAATATAGCCCTGATGAAGATGAATGAGGTCATAAGTACCAAATTTTGTTACAAGAGGTATCTGTGCACTGTACCCACAGATTGAACACCAAGTGCCCATTCAACATAGAGGACAGACCAACTAGAGAAACAATGATGGTCACCCGGTTCTGCAAACCGTCAGTTTATTTCAACTTACAAACTGTCACAGAAACTGTAAAGAGCCAATAACCATAGAGGAAAAAGCCACTGCGTTACGCGCGATCTTGGGCCGGCCAATAAGAGCACAGCGAACGCCACCATGCTTTGGCGGAATCATCTTCGAACAAATTCAATGACATGAGTACTCTATAGGTACTGTCCTCTATGCCATTCAACAACAATACCCTGACATCAGTGGTTCTATACTCAAGATTAACAAATGGAAGATGTTTCAATAGTATTTATTTGTAAATAGTAATAAAAAATCTAGTAATCACTGTATTCCATTTATGTTCATTTACCCTAAATTAGTCCAAAATTTCCTTTGTTACCTAGGTCTTATGACAGATTTGTCCCAAATTGCTTCCACAGCCATTCATTGTGCTGTGCTTTAACCTCTCGTATTCTTAGTAGCAGATCTGCTCCGTATAAATACATAGAAAAGATATGCCACCCCGCATACGAGAGGTAAAGATTGCTAGGCGAAACTAGTGCACTAAGCAATTAGACAGACTCAAGTGTTACAAGTGTAACATTCACGTTTCATATTGTTACGAAAATTCATCAACTTTGTCTACTACAATAAACTTTGATCATCTTCGTAGGTGCATAACCAATATATTTGCCAAATTCTGTAACAAGAAGATGGGTGATAGTCGAAACAGTTAACCCAAAAGAAGTTTTCTAACTTGCTGGTTTTATTTCCTTGATGCCATACAATCCTTGGCATTTAATATCACTTTTTCCACGGAAAAACTTAAAATCTTGCCCAGTTAGATTTCGAGATAGTCATGTAACATTAATTTATGAGTTTTTGGGTTACTCAATCAATAAAGGCATCGTTATTCATCCTATACAGACAAGCAGTTGCTAACTTTACTGAAACAGGCAGGGAGTTGTCAAAAATAAAAAATAAAAATTTTACTAGACACTAATTTATTGCAGCTATTTCTAAATTCAACATTTTCCTCTAAAACCCACCACTGAACGGCTCCACCCACTTATGTCTAGAATCTCTTTTTATTGTTGTTGAATCCATTTTCTTTTGGCTGGCATCATATTTTTCCAAAGCTTCAATCTGTTCCTGTTTTGGTTCTAAGGTTTTCGTGACTATACACTGGCCGTTTTCCTTTAGAACTGTATATTTAATATCTTCCGCAGTTGGTTCTCCATAAGGAAAGGTTATAGGTGTGATTTTTATCAAGTGCTTCACTTTCCAAAGCCGTCCATTTATTTCAGGGATGTTTTTCAATATAGTCACCCTATTCTGAAATTAAATAAAAAATACAACTAGAATATAACAATTGCAATTAAATTAAACACATGCATACAGTCACACCTGTATTCCCAAATGGAGCGCAGCGCATGAAATGATACATAAAACAAGCCATGCCCATTTCACATTCTATTCATTTCACATTCATGTTCATAATACAGTAGAACCCGCTTAAGACGATTTCTCAGGGACCCTAACAAAAAAGCGTCTTAAGCGAGAAAGCGTATTATGCGGGAAAGGGAAAATAAAACATACTACATGTTTTAATTTTTGTATATATGCTCCTCATCTCAAGCCAACGATGGGAGCTGTTCCTGTTAATAAAGAAGGCGTAAGCGCAAAGGTAAAAAAGCCAAGATGGGAGCCTCCGCCGAGGTCAGCCCGCACCTACAGCCGGGCCGAGCCAAGCGGTCACCGCCCGCCCCCGGAAAGGAGAAAATGGAGCGAAGCTCGGACACTTCAGAAGGCGAGAGAGTGCCGACACAGGATCTGATCCTGTTCTTTGAGGAGATCCAAGCCGGCTAGAACCCTGTGCCATTTCTCTTGGAACGGCTAGCCACTCTGCACGCCTGGAGTGACTAGCCGGCTCAGGACGGCCCACTGGAACACCGCCGTTTAAAACCGGGTTGCGACGTCATTGAATGGAGGAACAGAAGTCTGACGTAGCACAGAAGACGACCAACAACGAGGCCTGAGGGCCTACTCGGGAGCGGGAAGGACTCCGCTGAAGGGGGTAAATGCCTCGAACAGCATCTCTCGAGACTGACAATACGAGCATCTCGGCTCGGGCTCCGGCGTATTAAACGGGATGACGAATCGTATTAAGCGTTAAGAAATGTATGAAAATATGTCTCAAGTTGCAGGGACTGGCGTAAAGTGGCGTATTAGGCGAGAAATCGTATTAAACGTGATCGTCTTAAACGGGTTCTACTGTAGTTTTAGGTGTAATTCACAGATGAAAGAGGTATAACAGTGACAGGTTGCTGGCCTGACACCTAAAGCATACCAAAACTTATCTCCTTAGTCTCCACTTATGACATCCACAGAAGAAATGGAGAGGTGTTCTTCTAACCACTAACTTCCCAACGCCTCACAGGCGATATATTAATAGCTTTGTTTAATAATACTAACCTCTTCATCAATTTTCAATTCTTTCATGATCTGCTTCAAGTACCATGGTTGGTGTCTCAGAGTTTTGGTGCGCTCTACTCTGAAGAGTTTGGATGGAGTGATTTCTGGGTCTTTATGGTCTGGGTGCCTGCATAAACACAAAAAGTAAAATAACTATTACTAGTAAGAAAAGTTTAACGTTTAAAAACTTATACATCTTAACTATTTGTTATTGTCTACTACATACAGGTTGTTTGAAGTCTAAACAGTAAACTAGACATCTAATTACTGTACCCGTGAGCATTG
This sequence comes from Adoxophyes honmai, assembly GCA_005406045.1. NCBI lineage: Eukaryota > Metazoa > Arthropoda > Insecta > Lepidoptera > Tortricidae > Adoxophyes > Adoxophyes honmai. The sequence goes on from BHDV01021120.1 coordinate 391,451, forward strand.
AATCGGCAATAAGATCATAACTTTACCTCGGATAATAAGTTATTCCTCCAGGATATCGAATACCACCCGGTGGTGGTGCGTAGCCTTTAGCTCTAGACAGGAAAGTGATTGGGCTACTTATTTTAAGAAGCTGTTTATTCATTTTGCGTATTTTTATATGCCACTACCAATTACATTACATAAATCTCAGACATAAATAAATTACAATTCGAATTATAACCTCAAACCACCACAAAAGTTTTTTTTAATGCTGCCACACTGCCACAGACTACAGAGTCCACAGATATATTATACAGACAGACCCTGACAGACTGATTACAAAAATTATACGTCACAACGCCTAGGTAACTATACTATAGACCGATAGGTACTTAAAAGATGGTAAACAATCTTGACGTGTCTTTTTATTTAAACATACACTTTATAAATCAAAATCTTTACATTTTACAATTTAGGTATGAAAAAATCATTTACTTTCATAATTGAATTGTATAGTGTAACGATTTTCATTTTTAGACTGTGTATTTCAATAAAAAGACATGTCAAGATTGTTTACCATCTTTTAAGTACCTATCGGTCTAAAGTGTAGGTAGCTAGGTAACGCCTAGTCAATTTACTATTTTGAACTATATAGCAAGAAAATAAAGATTTCTCTCGTAAAGCATCCCTCTATTCAGAAGAACAAAACTTCCACTGTGATACAAATTAGGACCTTCCTATATCAATGGATACAAAACAAAGTTGGCCAACATCCAGGATTTTAGTTTTACAAGTTTGTGCCACTGTGTCTTAGGGCCGATTTTTCAATCACCAGATAAATTTATCTGCCAGTTAAAATTATTGCTATCCTTTTTTCGCGTCATATAAAAGAAAAGTGACAGCCAACATTTATCGGACAGATATGTTTCATCTGGTGATTGAAAAATTAGCTCTTAGTGATATACTTCGTCCAACTGTCAAAATTAAATTCAAATTGACACGCGTTGCATCTCTGAATGTTTTGGTTTTTTAGCAGCAGAGAAACTAGCGTTTTTTGATAGAATTTAATGGATGAAATATTTTATTTAGTATGTGTTATTTATTTTTCATAACGGAAACTGATATCATCGTACTATTTAGTTACATTAGTTACTAGTTTGTGATTTAATGTGAAGTTTTTTTGTGATCTTCATGAAGAGAGTGCGGTTCATAACTCCTTTGAAGATGGAGACTTTGCCCACAATGAATGATTCAGATTGCCACTCTCCAAGGCCATTTGTTCACAGAAACATTGACGGTGTGACTCCGGAGCTTCCGTGTAATATTGTTAGTGAAATAGTGTATAGTCCAGACCCTGTGAAAAGGTTTGAATGTAGTGATAGTTCGCCTTATCCTGTTTTTAAAAGGACTTGTTTACCTGCTACTACACGCGATGAGGATATTCAGTTTTCTCCCTGCAGTGACCTTGAACTGAGCATGCTTGATGCTAGTAGTCAGCTGCCCCGAAAACCAGTGTGTCTCACTCCGTTAGGTAACTTACCTATCTCTCAAGAAAAACCACAGAATATTCAACATCTTAATTTAACCCCAGACTCACCCATCAATGTTCTTACTTCCATTGAAAACACCAAGGCAGCAATTCCTCCAAATACACTACATAGGAGTGACAACTTTTTTATAACTCGTGGGAATTTAAACCAATACCAGTTACCGGGCTCTCTTCAAGTTCAGATGAACAAATTGTCGCTTGGCAAAGAGAATAATGTTGTACACAATGTACCTTTAACTAGGACTCCAGTTAGCAATGGTGGGCTGAACTCTTCTAATTTAGATGACTCTAGCTGCAGATGCCATCATTGTGTTAAAACAGAAGGGGGTAATAACTTCAACACATCAACACCAGGTATGCCATGTGGGCAAAAACCTTCAGCAAATACGCATTTCCTTTTCCAAAAATGTACTAAACAACCACTGATTCAACCCAACTGCCACCATTGCATGTGTACACAAGAGAAACAAACGCCAGTTCAAAACTATGATGTGGAATTGTTTACACCAAAACAGAATGCCGTTGACAAAAAAGCCTGGGTCTTAGAGAAGTATCAGCAGATAAAGAAGTGCTCGGATGTTGAAAAACAGATGAATGTCAGCAAGGAAAAAAGGGAACCCACAGTCGCAGATCTTCTCAAGATAATTAAGCTGCAAAACGAGCAGTTGCAGCTGCTACAGGAAAAGGTAGATAAATTAATATCAACTAACAGTAGCATACCGCATCAGCCCCACCCAAACTTTGTTACTGAACAAGTGGCACTGGAAACAATTGACGTTGACCAGCGCAAGATATCCATAGGGGTAATGACGAGCTTAGAAATGGTAAGGACATCCACTATTATCAACAAAGAGATAGTTAAGCAAACATGCGACAACGCACAGATACAGTGCAACAGATCGGAGATCAGTATCAAGGAGGTTGTAAGGCAACCTGCAAATTTAAACTTTTTGGAAGGTATCTTGCCTGTTGGCAAGGCTGCCAGTCTGCAGGCAAGCATGCAAGATAGTCCTAATGAAGTCCACATATCTAACTGCAATGAGGAGAAAACGTTTAACGAAATGAGCTTGTGCAATGTTCAAGTGGATAACGCAACTACTCCGCTCATGTCTCCTGAACAAAGCTTGTACCTGGATGTTAGGGATTATAGTGGGTAAGCAAAAGAGGAAATATACTATAATACTTTTTTTAACTTTTCAATTAGTTATTGAGTTCAATTTGTTCATTGTTCTGTGTTTCAGTTCAGATTCAAGTAGTGGCAACTCCAACGTTGGATGGACATACTACAACAAAGTTATGGTAACACTTTCTTTATTCTAATACTGTATAAATCTTGGATGACTGACTGATGCTCACATATTTTTGATCAAGTTTGTGCTTTTGTGTTGATATAGTATGTCAGCTACTTGCTCAAAAATGTGTCAGTAACAGGCATTGTGTATTTTTGGCTTAAACTGACTGAGTGAATGAACAAGACATAGTGATTATAGGTTTACTACATTGTAAAATTTTTCCTTTAAAGTTAATAACTTAAGGAAAAACTTGCCAAATTTCTAATTTGCTGGTCTGATTGTTACCATCCTTAAAAAATATTTTTCCATATTATATCATAAAGCCAAATAACTTTGAATTTTTCTTCTTTAACCTTAGCGCACCGTTGGTCAATGTAAGTACATAATACATATGTAATCTCTTGAATTTAGAAAACACTTGAAAAACAATGTTAAAGATAATCTGTTTTTATTATAATCTTGCAAAATATTTGAATTAACAAAGTTTGGTATGCTTTCTTCAGACCCACGTGAATGGAATGCTCCAGGATTCAGACATGCCTTCGTCAGCCAGTGCTCTGTACAGGAACACGAGACAGCAGTGCCTTCAAATGCAGATCGATAAGACCAACATATCTGTCACTAAACGGTAGGTCAGTCTGTAACACGCCAACCTGCAACCGTGATTATTATTCCTGTTCGACATTGCAAAAATTGCAATGCTATTTCAATGTTTTTCAGATTTTAGTTTTTTTTCACATGATAATTCAGTTTTGTGATACTTGAACAAAATTACTGTAATTGTCATAGATAAAAGTGTGACTTGGGGGTCTAAAATTCCCAAATTTTGTTTGACGAAATTTATGGATGGCCCCTGATGATGATGTTGATGGTTGACGCGTGCTTCCCAGAGTGACGTTCGGCGACGACCCGCCGCATCAGCCGGCCACCGACACCAGCCTGCGGATGAGCCAGCTCGCCGCCAAGTATCTGAAGACGCAGGCCCCCGGCCCTTCGGCCAGACCGACCGACATGAGCTTCGCGACCAGAAACTACATGGAGCGACATAAGCTCATACAAGGTTGGTTCTCTCATGTATTGTAATGGAAGATAGATTTAATACGGATACGGAATACATGCGGAGGCTGATCTGTACAAAAGACTCAAGTGTTTGTTTGGTAGGGTAAAAAACAGAGCGTCAGATCTTGTCACGGTCACGAGAAATTAATAGCGAGACGCCTCGTTTTACATGTTTTTTTTTATATTCCAGGACAAACTTCTTCCTCAAGGCGGGCGCCAACGGGAGAAATGCCAAGGTTTCTAGACATCACCACACTCAAACAACAGCCCAAGCTGTTATAGCACATATACATTTGCAATGTAAAAAATTAAGACAAGACATACTCCTAAGTGTTTGCTAATAAATTATTTACTCAAATGAAACACATGAATTATTGAACAGACATTTATTTCTTTATTTTAGACTCCAGATAAAATAACAGGGTTAAAATTTATAATACGTAAAGTGCGAACATCGAGAGAAGAGATAAATATCAATACATTTTAGATACAAAACCACATAGTGCATTTGGTCGATGTGTATATAAAGGTTGTCTGTCGATACGGTATTTACCTATGAAATTGGCGATTGTCTTTTCGTGCTTCTAACTATCGTTCCTTCTGTAATACAACAGACAGAATAAATTAAATATTACGCCATATTCGACTTTATTGTTCAAAATTGACTGTCAAATCCAGAACATTTATTTTAAATATAATAAAAAATAATGATGAAAAACATTTCCAGGTTTTTGGTTGCAATTTACAACAAAAACAAATGACAGATCTAAGAAACACAATGTTAGGGTTATGGAGTTAACGTATATATGGGACATATTCATCCTCAGAAAGTGGATAATTATTTTTAATGAAATACATTCTGTTATCTTATCAATATGGCGGCTGAAGCGAATTTTAATGTATCAATTTCTGTGGCTTTTGTGCATTAAAATCTCCTCTCGTGCTACGCATTTTAACTCTGCAGAACATTTCGATAAAATCTCTTCGTTATAAATATGTATTATCTTCGTAGGAATGCATCTTATGGTAATGAGATCTATTCTTAAACGTATAGACGTAAACATTGAAAACTGATTCTACTATGTCTTTTCTGGGTCACCTGGTCCATAGATTAAAGAAATAATACGATATCTATAAAGTGACGTTCTGGCTTCAGTAGGCAAGTAATCTTTATTACAATAAAAAAAATGTTACCACTGACATACAGCTATCGATTGTTAACGTCATTAGTATAAATGTCCAGCATTGGTTCTTTAATCTATGCACCTGGCCCAATGCATAAAAATGACAGGCGACATGAAATAACGAACAATTTGTCGTAAGTCGACTTGATAAGTTGACTATGCTAGTCGATTTGATAAGTTGATCAGCCTGGTTAGAACGGCATCAACGCGTGTGAGATAGACTACCTGTATTTTTGTCTCTTCTCAGGTGTTGCCAGTCTCGCTTGCGTTTTTTCTTGTTTGTTGCCATACTAGACGTACGACGTTATAAAGTAGACTTGATAAGACTTATCAAGTAGACTGGATAAGTCGATATGATAAGTTCTTGCACACTGTCGCCTGTCACGTTTTTACAATAGGGACCTGGGCAGGTCTGGGGTCTTCCCCGTGAAACAGGGACAGTTGCCTAAATGACACCAATGCGTTTACGGTAACCTGTAAATAGACATTTACGTTCTAAACATATAACATTTAACTATAGCATGGTCAAGCACAGACAAGGGAAAGACCCGGCTAGCACTATATCAGATTTTGCAGTATACCTTAGTTCGATTCATAAGTAGTAGGTGGAAAACTTAAGAGACTGCATCTAAGTGGTATAAATTAGGTAGGTACTGCTACGATAGGTAGGTACAGTCGTCACAATGGCTTAGATTACAAGTGATAGAAAAAATATTGTTCATTCTCGTTCTCGTTCCCACCGCGTCGGGCGCCCGCACGATTTTTAATCGGGCCTCGGCGCCTCTGTTCACACTAGCCGGCTGTCGGCCCGATTTTTAATCGGTGTCGGGGCCTCTATTCACACCAGTCAGCTATGAGCCCGATCGCAGCTGACGCCATTTTGTGATTTGATAGTTTGACAGTTCATTGGCGCGAGCGGGGTCGCCCCGACATCCGATTGATGTCAACAGCGCGCCCGGCAGGATTTTTTATCGCTGAACGCCCGACATTTTATGTCGGATCCGATTGTCGAGCGTGTGTGAACAGCTTCATATAAAATGTACTGCGGCTACGACGCCCGATTAAAAATCGTGCGGGCGCGCGACGCGGTGGGAACGGGCTCTAACTTAAAACCTAAAAATATGTGAAATACCTAGTCATAGTTTTGACTAGGTTAGCGTTACTCTCTTAAGTTTTTCACCCACATTGAATGGTCTCGATTGAATTACACATCGATTCAAAATATAAAACGTCTACTCGAAAGATAATTCTCACTGTACTCTCGCGCTATTCATTTTGCTATGCTCGATAACTATATGCCGCTAAGCAATAGTTTATTCGGAATTCTATGAAATCAATTGTCCAAAGCAATAGCGCTAAGAGCAATCGTACCGCATTCGCGAATGTCTAAGCTTGGGTATCTAATGTAGTTTATAACAGTGATTATGATATGCTTATTGTGGATGTGCCTCGGGATTTCCCGGGATTTTGGATAGTAGGCTAAAATTTTAAAAAAGCGTCATTTAAATTTGCACACTTAAAGAACACTAGAATTGTCTAAATAATGGATATTTGTAATGAAATTATTATTATTTGTCGATAATGTTGAGAATTTGTTATGCAGGGCTCAATTTGAATGACAATATCAGTCAAGACATTATCTACTGCTTATTTCAAGTGATCATTTCATTTAATAAAAGAGGTTGATCATGGGTAATTGTTTACTTTTTGTAATGATAGCAAAATATAAAAAAGTCGCAGGGTTGTAATTCATATCCATCTTAACATTATGGACCTAAACCCCGAGAAATTGCATCCTAGATCCGATCATTGTTTATAAGTCAACGCAAGGGATTTTGTAAGAGCTGGTAAATGAGGTAGAGAAAAATATTTAATAATACGACAGTCTACTCAACGAAAGTATTGACAGACCGACCATGATCTATGTCAGAAATTTAGGCGTCTACTTAATTTAATATTTAAAAGCTACGTTAGCAAAATAGCCAGTTATCAGGGCTATTGAAAGCGATCGCAATCCCGAGCGCCTTGGTACCTAAGGCCGGCCACATACATTCGGAATTTTTCCGTTCGGAATCCCGAATCGGAAAATCGAACGCAGTCAATCCATACAAAATCTATGGACCGCCACACACATTCGCGAGCTTTCCGTTCGGAATTCCGCACGGAATTTTTCCGAATGTGTGTGGCGGTCCATTGATTTTGTATGGATTGACTGCGTTCGGAAAGTCTGATTCGGGATTCCGAACGGAAAAATTACGAATGTATGTGGCCGGCCTAACTCTGCGGACCGGCCACCGACAACAACCACGAAACGCCGCCACCGGCATATTTTCATTGGTTTTCATACATTTTGTATGGACTCGCCGCACACGGTTAACGCCGGTGGCCGCTACACGCTACAATCATCGCAGCTCGCTTTGTGCCCTGCACCGGCCACTAAACGGCTGTCTGAACTAAACAAGTGGTTGTCGCGCTTCGACTACTTTTGTAGCGGCGTCTAGCTTCTCGAGGCGGTGTTTGTGGCTGCGGCCTGTGGCCCGTGTGCGGCGACACTAACCAATTTTTAACCGACTTCAAAAAGGAGGAGGTTCTCAATTCGACCTATTTTTTTTTTTGTGTAGGTATGTTACTCGATATCTCGAAAACCCGTGGACCGATTTTCAAAATTTTTTTTTAATCGAAAGGGTATAACTCGAAATTGGTCCCATTGGCACGACACCAGGATCTGATGATGGAATCTTGGAGAAATCGAGGGAACTCTTCAAATTTTATATGGAGATGTACGGCGTTTTCGGTAATTTGTTGATGAAGTCAAGATTTTACATTCAGTAAACAGAATACTTTCAAAATTTAGCTAATTTGAAGTCGGTTTTTTTTTGTTTAAAATTATCAACTGTCAGTTTGCTTACGCGAAACAAAACTTTGGCAAATTATTCGTTGTATTGTTGTTATCAAGTTTGGCATGGATTTTGACTGCCATGACGTTACGCGGATACCATTTGTTTCGATTTCAAAGCGAGATTCGTTTCGAATTTTTCGAAAGAAAGCGACCGTGTTTTTTTGGCTAAAACCTACCTATGTTGATTGTCTCTTTTACTAAAACAGATAGCTTGGCTTGTTTCCTTGCTTAACAAACGAGCTATTAAACGGCTGAAATCACAGTGAGAATTAAATTTCAACGGAGACTGAACATTCCATTTGAAACTTGGTTTGACCCAGCCCCGGTGACTCGTCTGTCTGTTAGTTCCCGTAACGGCTGAACCTCAATAAACATACGCTACTGAATCGCTCGGCCGGCCAAAACTCCGGCCACTACATAAAATATTGACACTTATTTATCGCTACATCATCCAGAATAATATGTAATCTATATTTTATGACATTTAGTTCTTGGGTGGGTTACATCCACATAAAATGATTAACTTGTACTTAGGTTTCTATGGAGGATACCACATAGCACTTTCTCAAGTAACATTCAGTATCAGTTAATGGGGCGTGCGACCAGAGCCAATTAAATCGACTCACAAATGACAGCTGATGCGTTTCGAGCTTCCTCCAAACATTCCTCCCTACATTATAAAGACAACATTAATAGTTTTTTTTGGTATTTTAGCTTTTATAGCACATAAAACATTTGAGTATACCGTCCGAAGAACAATCACTACCAATTAGGATGATTTACTGTACGGTTGATGAGGTAATGAGTGATCATTTGATGAGTATAAACACGTAAGTAAAGATTCATCGGTTGCGTTACGCCTCCGTGAGTAGAAGTCACTTAAATAAATACTTTAGTGTATAACAATATCTTGATACTAGGTAACCGAGTTGAATGGAGTTTTACCATTCAATATTACAATATCATTTTTGAAATATCTATCCTTAGGGTGTACATATATATAAATAGACTTATTTTTCCTCCTAGTGTTGTTTAAAAATCATTTTCTTATTCTATATAGAGATCTTAGGTTCCTATCAGTTTGGTTCTTTCTTTGGTTGGCCGTCGCTCCTCGGATCTTGTCCGCTTGCGCCTTTTACATACTAAAGTCACAGTCCGTCTAGCATGGACACGTGCCAGGCGAGCCCCGCGCGCAATAGACTATAGCTGTCTTTTTCAGTCTCTTTTAGTTAGACAGTGACAGGTATAGCACGAGCCGTGCCACGCTAGACGTACTGCAATATCATGAATCTGATACATCGAGATACATCATTGAATTTTTACTCGCTAGTACTCCCAACTCTGTATGTAGATTTTCATATTATGTACTTAAATATTGTTTTCAATTCTCTTGCATCGCAAAATGTTAAAGTTTATTAATTAAGTCTAGAAAGATAATCAAATTAATTGGATGGCACTTGTTTACTGGCGTCCATAGACAATCAATGTATTTAATATAACTTTCAAATCCAATTTCTAAGCTAGGATAGTGAGAGATATTTTATAATGTAGGTACTTAATCACTTTCGCTTTTTGCTTTTATTAAACTCTTTTGACTAGAACCGTTCACGATTTCAACATCTTAACTAAATATATGAAATATATATGATTTCATTAACCGGATATATATATTAATATTAATTATGTATGTAGATTTGACTAAATTTATTTACATACATACGTACAATGCAGTCTTTAGCATCGCTTTTCAATAAAATATATATTATGTATATTACCTAGAGTGTTATATATTAATAAAAACGCCTAAATGCAGCGAACAGCTGCCTGGGATACATTGTCTCTGACATATATAATTTTCATTATAATTGTTTCACGCTAACGATTTGAGCATACCATTTGTGCACATCAAACTCAACCGAATCCGCGAACCGTTGTCCAATACTAATAATAACCCTTATAAAATATAATAATAATGTATTTATTTTTATTCGTTATATGATGTGCTCAATAATATAATATTTAAACAGATCAATAAAGCAGACTCGGTGTAAGTGAACCAACGAAACATGACGTGTTTTTAATGAATTAGCTTCTAATGTACACTTAGAACGTTAAGATAAGTCCTACCCACAAACGAGTAGATTTTATACAATTTTATTGTGAATACAGCGGTCAGTATCTTACAAACGACAGATGTCATACACTGCAGGCCACACTACATCAATCCTCAAAATTATCACATCTTTTCCAGTAATTCTAAGTCTAATAAAACATATTGATGAGAGTGTCCGATGAAAGCTTGGGCTTTCCCTTGGGAAAAGCTTATCAACCTAGCCTTTGGACAAGGCGCGATTCAATCCGCGCGAGATCTATTCCTGTCTCTGTCTTACTTGAAGTCAGTGAAAGGGAGGTATATCTCGCGCTAGTCGCCTTGCCTTGCTAATTCTGCAGCTGGACGTTTGACCGAAACCGAAGGTTCATACAAGTAAAGTGCTGTATTTAAGTACTGTGTGTTATTTAAATAAATCCAGTGCGTGGCTGTCTATTGCGGAACTCCGGTTTAGCAAGAATTAAAAGAAGTATGAATAGTTTTTTTTTTTTCTTAAATTTTCTGCGTGATAACCTCTAGGTTCGGTCAAAAACGTCTCTTGGCGGACACAGATTTATCTTTGCGCGTGATCCGGACACTATTTTCTTTCTTAATACGCTTCTAAAATGCACTAAATACTTCTGATGAAACGAAATCGGAGTTAGTGGGCGGGGCTGATGTCACATTGGCTTTGCATTCCCATGCGTGGTGCGCCACGACCATTCACCGCCCGAAAAATCACAGCGTGATTAATCACCGCGTGATTAATCACTATGCGACTAATCACCGAGTGACTAATCACCGAGTGACTAATCACCGAGTGACTAATCACCGAGTGACTAATCGCCGAGTGACTAATCGCCGAGTGACTAATCACCGAGTGACTAATCGCCGAGTGACTAATCGCCGAGTGACTAATCGCCGAGTGACTAATCGCCGAGTGACTAATCACCGAGTGACTAATCACCGAGTGATTTATCGCCGATAACCATGGGATGCGGCACCAGTGTCATCCGCCTCATGAGCAGAGTGTCGCGACCGTGACCCTGCGAACGGGCCACACACTAAGGCATCAATCCAAATGGCATACAGTATCTACATCGACAGTAGAACACCTACTAGACACAAAATAATTTCATTGTATATCTAAATTTTGGTATACTTCAAAGACATCAATAACATTGAATATAATTTGTAAATAGGTAGCTAAACATTTTTAAAATTGTGCACCGTTTTCAGTTTTCCGTAATACTTGTCGGAGCGGCCTACCCTACTGCGGTGGGTCGCGGCTGCAACCGCTCCGGGCCCTGTTTTCGAGCTTCATCTCGGCGAGTCTTTGCCTTATGCTGTTTGGCCTGAAATTACCAATTTATTCGCTACAGATTAGAAATGTCGTTGAGGCATAATGCTTCTGCAGTAATTGCACCGGGTGTTTTATCTTCCACGAGCCTTGCTTATCCTTCAATATCCTTGTTGGTTGAATTCAATATCTACCACGAGCTATTCGGTGAAGGGAAACATCGTGAAGGAACCTATACACAACGACGGAAGTAATTCGATGTTCCGTGAAGTTCCCAATCCACACTGGGCCCGCGTGGGAACTACCAAGCCCTCTCATACTGAGAGGAGGCCCGTGCCCTTCTGTGGGACGTATTTAGGCTGGATGATTTTTTACCTGTCCGGAAAGTAGGCGGGGACGACCTGGTCCGCGGAGACTGACTGCCGCTGGTAAGCGCCCGCGCACAAGTTGCCCTGCGGGATCTTGAAGATGCGCACGCAGCGCGATGACAGCGTTCCGTGCTCCGTGCACGCTGGAAAAAAGAAGTGTAGTTACCGCACGGGCGTAGCCAGGATTTGGTTTTGAACGAACTTAACCGTACTAGAAAAAATGTTGTCAAGTTTGCTGTCGAGGACTATAAAGCAAGTTTGTTACCGGCATATAACTTTAGCTGTGTCCACACCAGTGCGCTTTTACGTTCACCTTGCGTCTTCCTCTGACGCATGCCCGTGCAACCACAGCGTATGCGCTGAAACTAGATCCGTCCTCAATGAAGACGCGCTGGCGGCTTGCGCTGTGGCTGGTGGTTGCAAGGGCATGCGTCAGAGGAAGACGCAAGGTGAACGCGAAAGGGCACTGGTGTGGCCATAGCTATACAGGCGTAAACTTTTTTGTAGATTACTAGTTTTAGTAGACCCCTCATCTATATATCTATAAGTGCCCGCGCACAAGTTGCCCTGCGGGATCTTGAAGATGCGCACGCAGCGCGATGACAGCGTCCCGTGCTCCGTGCACGCTGGAAAAAGAAAGTGTTGGGTCGTTCTTCTTTTAAACCTACATAAGTTTATCTTTCTTAGTAACAGTCCCCTTTTTTAGGGTTCCGTACCCAAAGGGTAAAAACGGGACCCTATTACTGAGACTTCGCTGTCTGTCTGTCTGTCTGTCTGTCTGTCCGTCCGTCCGTCCGTCCGTCTGTCTGTCACCAGGCTGTATCTCACGAACCGTAAGAGCTAGAGAGTTGAAATTTTCACAGATGATGTATTTCTGTTGCCGCTATAACAACAAATACTAAAATTAAAATAATTATAATAATTAAGGGGGGCTCCCATACAAAAAACGTGTTTTTTTTTGCTCTTTTGGTTCTATTTAAATAACTGTAACAGGTAAATACTTGAAATGCTCACAGAATATTTAATTAAATATTTACTTTAAAAGGAAATAATTAAAATAAAATAAAATTGGTATTTAAAGGGGGCTCCCATACAAAAAACGTGTTTTTTTTTGCTATTTTGGATCTATTTAAATAACTGTAACAGGTAAATACTTGAAATGCTCACAGAATATTTAGTTAAATATTTACTTTAAAAAGAAATAATTAAAATAAAATAAAATTAGTATTTAAGGGGGGCTCCCATACAAAAAAAACATTTTTTTTGCAGTTTTTTTTTGCTGTTTTGGGTCTATTTAAATAATTGTAACAGTTAAATACTTGAAATGCTCACAGAATGTTTATACTTTAAAAATAAATAATTGAATAAAAATAAAATTAGTATTTAAGGGGGGGTTCCCATACAAAAATTCTGAATTTTTGCAGTTTTGGTACGGAACCCTTCGTGCGCGAGTCCGACTCGCACTTGGCCGGTTTATTTTTTTTTAAACGTCTAGAAGGATTTCATGACCAGAATTGATTTTAAATCAGCATAGTATACTTGTCAATTCCGCCTGTTTGTGAATATAAAAAACTGAAACATTTTTCACAAAAACGTGCGACAGAGTGGTAAAGCGAAATACTGTCTCAGGTGACAAGCCACTCTGTCGCGATGTTTTCTGGTAAACCACAATGAAATTCAATATGCTACCAATCTACAAAGAAGCATTAAGTAGATAGTTTTCTCCAAAGTACCTAATAACATTTTTTTTTATAAAAAATGTGTTGGTATCTAAACTTACTTTTTCCCTGCGGCGAGCTGGGCGGTGACACTGGCGCCATACGCTGCAGCGGCGGACGGATATTCTCATGCTCTGACGACAGCGAGCTGCTGCGGCTTGACGACGCGCCGTCCACGCGGGATGTGCTCGCTTCGCCGGCACTGCAAGAACCAAGCCAAGGGTACACTAGGAGACAAATATCCCACGACAATGTGTCGGCGACATGTCAAGCGAACTCGGCCGATTTCGCCTGACATATCTGGCGACATCGCGCGACTTATATCCGCGTATATACACGTGTCGCGCCGTTGGCAGACATGTCGAGCGAAGTCCGGCATCGACGCGCTACTTCACCCGACGTTGCTGGGGACACGTGTCGTGGGACATTTGTCCTTTAGTGTATCATTGGCTTAACCCCTCGTATGCGGGAAGTGAAAAATATAGTGCATTCCAGTCTCTTTTGTTTCCATATCTACAAATTATGCTGATAAAAAAAAAGATATCCTTCAAAAGAGCACGGATCCGTGTCTAAGCAACGGTCACAGCACACATATCAACTCGGAGAGGGATCATCACCGTAACGCCTTTCGTCTTGCCGTCAACTAGCCGTCAAAGGGCGCGTTCCACATGGAGCCCACAACGATTGCATCGCCCTCTTCAGCGTTCCCCTTGGCGCCCGTGGTCGTTGTGGCCGAATCGTTCGATGTCACAGATGACGTTATTGCTAGCGACCACATCGCGCCCACTTCGCCCGCAAAATGTAGGTGGGTCGGAGTGGGCTTTCACTTAAACGTCACCTGCCACGTGACACATGTCATCAGATTTTGATGAATTTACCGAATCTCATTCGTTTTGCGAAAAATGCTACCATAAATTAACGGGAATCCCTGTTTAATTAAATTTTGCTCCAATCCATGCGAAATATTTACTAACAACCCCCAAAGCTGCACGTTTTCTCTATGCCGCTATTGGAAGCCCACGGCGCTCAAGTTTTGCGTTCCACTTGAAACACTCGCCCACAACGCCCGCGGCGTTTTTTCACAAGTGGAATGGTAGATTCTGCGGTCGTGGGCGAAGGCGTTGTGGGCCCCAGGTGGATCGCACCCAAAGTAACGTGTTCCGAGGCGATTATATTATGATTCGCATTAATGTGCGTTGCAGTAGGGAGTCTTATACAAGTAATACTGAACGGCTCGTGGCGATACGGAGGCAATCCCTTTCCGAGTTAATACTAGTGATGTGCTGCTGTGACCTTTAAGAGACTGTCTCCATGACCAAAACTCTTGGAGGTATAAAAACAGCAAAAATGCAATATTGTAGGAGAAACTCAACAGTAAGTTAGACATTGTTACAGATATAAACACATTTCTTTTTGATATTTATCCTGAGCATTAACACATTTACGACCAAGCCTAAAATCAAAACATCTGCGCGGAACCGAGTAGTCTATAGCTAGTACAAAATAAACCCGGCTACCGGGTTCTCGGTATCTCGCGAATGTTTTGAAGTTCTGAATGTGGGGATAGCTCTAATATTTTTCAAAGCCATTCTTTCGTCTAGGACAGGATATAAGGGACAGAATCCCTACTTCTCCACTTAATATTATAAATGCGAAAGTAACTCTGTTTGTCTGTCTGTCTATCTGTTACGCTTTCCCGCTTAAACCTCTCAACCAATTTTGATGAAATTTGGCACAGACAATCTTTAGACCCTGAGAAAGGACATAGGCTACCTTTTATAGCGAAAAAAAAAAAACTATTCCACGCGGACGAAGTCGCGGGCACAGCTAAGTAGTAACAACATAAAAGTTTTGGATAGGTGGTTGGTTCCTGACCGTTCGCCTTGCTCATCCTCGTCTACGGAGTACGGTCCCTGGCGCTGGCGGATCTGCTCGTACGTCTCTGGAGGCAGCCCGTGGCAAGGGTCCGAGTCTCCACTCAGCGGCACAAATTCTGGGGCGCACGCCGCGTAGAATATGTCCTGTAACCATTGATGGTATAAATAAAAGTTCCCGAACCCGTGTGGTGTGGTGCCGTGTCTAGAATTGCACCGCTTCCGTGTATGTCGTATAGGAGGCGACTAAGGAAATGGGTTTAGGTATTCTTTAGGCGACAGGCTAGCAACCTGTTCCTATTATACTACCTCTTACATCTGTTTTCAAACCCAAAATGATGCTAGAAGTGGTTGCAAAGCGTGAAATAGTCATAATCATGGATATGTCTATTTCATGTTTTGTGTCCTCTGCTTACCCTATTTGGGAACAAAGGCGTAATTTTATGTTTATGTAAATAAAAGTTCCTCTTCTGAATAGGTCGAAAATGGAACGGTAGATGAACCACGCTATTCCATTTTTATGAGTTCTTATTTTTCGAGTTATGTAAAAAACAGCTGTTGTATCCTTGTATGATGCTGGTGGAGGTCGGTCGTGGATCACCTAGTAAACCTTGAGGGATCCTACCATCCACCATCAGCTTACTACGGTTTTACTTCCCTTTCTAACAGCGTCGTTAGAGTGGGTTAATTCATGGAAGCTGAATGTGAACCACTACCTGATTTCTGAATGTCATATCATCCCTGCTGAATAAAATATACCAAATGTCTAGTTTTAGTCAATTGAGCCAACCTTTGAAGAGTTAACCCCTCGTGGTGTCGGTCTTGGCAGAGCCAACGGAATTCTATAACCACTGACTATGGTCTTGTCATGCTATCTACCCGTTTACAAAATTTCAGATCAATCGGTGACAGGGAAGTGGACCAAATCAGGGGGCACGGCAGTGCCCCCACCAAGTCGAGCGCAAAGCAAGCACTGCCGTACCATCCTTTACTGGAACCATTTCGCGGCATTTTCAGGCCCCTACTTGAGAACCTCTGGATAATACTAGGACGCTGAAATTTTCGTCATCTAGTGAGCTATAACCACATACATAAAATCCAAAATTTCAAGTCTGTAGGTAATTCAGTTCCGAAGTTAAGCGAAAGCAAAGTTTCGCATTTTCGACACTCACTCACTCACTCACTCACTCATGATCATCAAAATAGAACTGGTACTTCCCGTTAACTCAGAGAGCTGAAATTTGGTACATGGTTAGGGATTAACGACTACATAAAGGGAAAAATGTAAAAACTAGGATTATCGAAGATCTGGAGTACCTGGTGAAAAAACTAGAGCCCAGCCAAACTACTATAGAGATCGACACACTTCTTTTACAAAAAATATTCAACTTAGTGGGTCGCTTCATTTGATGTCAAAAATCTGAGGTCTGAAATATCTGATGAAGACCCTGAGCTGCTCTGGTACATAAAAAAAATCGACTGTAATTGCAAAACTCCAGCGTAGAGAGACACATGTTTTAATTTAAGGACCGCGAATGGGCAATACGAAAAACTGTTCCTACTGTACGAGATCAAAACCGGAAAAAAGAAAAGAAAGATAATTTGCAAAAATAAGTAAATGTGTAAAATAAGAAAATCTAACATAATTAATGTATATGCTCTCGTTTCTACAAAAAGAAGTGAAATCCCATCAAAAACATTCTGTAAAAAATCTACCCAAGTCTCGTTGAAGCTGCTTGTTTATCTCTAAAAAGTAATGAAATCTAGACATAGTTGTGCCAAGTCTAAGGTTCCTTACTGCGATTTCTTTATTATTATAGTTAATGTTGTGTGACTTGGCCGTTGAACACTTTATACCAATTACCCATACCAGTATGGGCTATTATCTCGCGTAACAAACAAGGTAGTTGCAACATTACATGTTAACAAAATTGACTTGTACCCACTAACGTATAAAAAATGTTCAACGGCCAAGACACACAACTTTAACTATAATAATAAAGAAATCGCAGTAAGGAACCTTAGACTTGGCACAACTATGTCTAGATTTCATTACTTTTTAGAGATAAACAAGCAGCTTCAACGAGACTTGGGTAGATTTTTTACAGAATGTTTTTGATGGGATTTAATTTACAAAATTTGATTTCAAACCAGTAGGCTTAGCACAGCATTACACTCTAGTCGCTTCGCGCGGTATAGTATTCGTCCTTTTCTAACGTCTCCAAATCCACAGTGACAGGTATATTGGTGACTGTGATAGACTATATTCTGTCTTGCAAGTATCTACTCGCGCCTTGCTGTGTTAAGCCGGCTGGTGAAACTAAAAGTTCGTGTTGTAAAAGGAATCTTACGCGGCGTCCGCAGAGCAGTTTGAGGCCAGGAATGCAAGCAGCGTGTACCAGGGACCCGTTGGCCACCAGGCGGATCTCCAGGAGGTCCTCAGCGAATGCCATGATGTAGGGGAAGGCGTTCACTGCGAACATCCCTCACGTTACACACATGAAATGAACCATACGACTCCTCCGGTAAAACAGTACTCTGTCGTTGAGCAGTGTTAGTCGCATTTGTCAAAAGATCTTGGCAGAGACAGCAAAACTCTCAGCTACAGGGTTCCGTCGAGCGTCGCTTAAACTTCAAAGCCCTCGGCAAAAGAAACTTGTTTTCTTTTTTCCAAGTACTTCAAAAAAAGTAGGAAAATCCTCAAGATATGCTCACTGGACATCACATCGGTGGATAAGAAAGAAAAAACAATTGAAGATCGGTTTCGTTGGTCCACGGCAACCAATCCTTAAAGGCTTAAAATTTAAGCCACTAGGCAAATCCTAACTTCAAAGTTCTCTACTATTCCGATTTTGAATTTCGACTGAAATAACGTATTTTATGAAGGGCAGAACTAAGAAGGGTGTTCTCACCAATGGCGGCCGGTACAGTGGTCCAATGGAAGTCGTATTCCGCGTCGCTTTCCAATCCGCGACTGGTCAGCCTCTCGAAATGACAGGTATCTGAAACGTATATCCCAAATAGAGTTAAGAATTTCTTCTGTGGTTGTCGTAGGAGACGACTAAGGGAATTAGCAGCGTGTTACTGTTAAGTAGGTGGGTATAAGATTTTAATCTACCTTTAAACCTATAATTTGGCTAAAAGTCTCTACTAGGTCCCGGATCTTGTAGCGTATCGCGCGCTCTGATTGCAGCCGTGATGTTTGTATACGGCCAACAACAATGAAATCGACACGGCCAAAGTGCTATAGGTACCTACCTACACACGCTTGTTGTCTTAACGCTAAGGTTGTGTGTAAATATTTTTGGCACTGTATCCGTGTCAACATGTTGCTGACTGTATGTGTGTATTTTACTAGTCATGATATTCTAATTTTGTAGAATGTGTCTTTGGACTACTGGCGGCGGGGAATAACGTCACGTGTCGATATGGCGCGCTATGTCGCCACAGCCAACGCGGCAACGCCTCCTAGTAGAGGATCCCGCTATACAACGACCTTCACCGAGCTGGTTAAAGGATCAAACACATTTTTTATGTAATTTAATATATCAAAGAATATATTGCATATGGGTTGTCTAGCGAATTTCAGTCTAGGCTATTTTTACTGAATTTTTATTTTTTATTTTAAAATATTTCACCGTTTTTTTAACCAGCTCGGTGAAGTTCGTAGTATGGCGGGATCTTAGGCTATCCCATGCGTTTAAAGTGTTGCGTACGAAGTTGTAGATAGCTATGTCAGTTTGATAAGGACATACAGATACTTATAATGCTATCTTACTAATATTATAAACGTGAAAGTTTGTGAGTATGGATGGATGGATGTATGGATGTATGGATGGATGGATGGATGTTTGTTACTCCTTCACGCAAAAACTACTAAATGGATTTTCATGAAACTTTACAGTAATGTAGCTTATACATCAGAATAGCACATAGGCTACAATTTATAAAGATTTTGTTTGAATTTTCCAAAATATGACGATAAGTGTCGAGAAAGTAGGAAAAAATCTAATGTCTGCTGGCTATTCTGGCGGGCGCTTCCTAATAAAAATTCCGAAATCTCTTCTGTGTTAGCCCGAATTTAACGCGTGCGAAGCCGCGGGCAGAAGCTAGTAAGTAAATATAAGAGATTATGATTGTGTACTCACGGTTATAGCACAGAACAAGTTGACGATCGCGCTCGTCGCCAATGCGCAGTGCGTTGACGAGCGTGCCGCGGCGTTCTTCGGCGTTGTCCGCTCGTTTCACCGTCTGGACATAGTCGAAAAACATCCTAAGTAATGTAATGATAGTAGGGGTACCAATACAGTTTAAAATTTACAAATAAACAACAGATGCCCATTTCGACCTACTCAAGATACCTACTTAATAGACCTTTAGCTTCATCCATACCTACTCGTATTATTATATCCCTACTATACGTGCAAAGTTCAGACAGCGTTAATAACCAAATAGCCTACGATTTTTTTAAGAATCTTGTATCCTATCGTGATTACTTATGAATAGATATCGGATTATGCAAATATGCAAATGCATATTTTGGCACTTTTTCACTGATAGTGCATATTTTGATACTTTTTCATTGATACTGCATATTTTCGTGTTTGGCATGTTGTTTTACGTAGAGTAACGCCCTTCCAAGTTCGCTATCGCAAAAGGTTCGTGGTAAATTAGATGCATTTTGTGTAAAATCTCTGGTTTGGAGGTCATCAAGAAAACGCATTTATCAACGGCACCGGATCACCGGACAAACTTTGCCTGAAGAGGTTTCCGCAGAGATTTTCAAGCGATGTAACGCAATCACCTCGCATTTCACTAGAGTCTGGCCAACGAAAGAGTGACCTGAGAATACGCGGCAAGTTTAAAAAAATCTTGTGGTATTACTTACTAACTATAGTAGGAGAAAACTGTTTTGGTACGTGACAATCTTTTTTAGTAAATTGTTAGTAATACCCCGTAAAGATTTTTAAATCTGCCGCGTTTTCTCAGGTCACGCTTTCGTTGCCCAGACTCTATTAATCTCATATGTATAGGTTGAAGTTCGATCCGCGTGCGCTTGTGCTGATCAGTGATTAGTCACTCGGTGATTGGCTGCGTTGCGATTGGTCACCTCTACTAGTCGCAGTGTCACGAATCGCTGCGTTAGAAGACTCATTTCCTCACCTGGTTATTGGAGCAATCAATGACCTCCCAGTGATGCTTGTACCCGGCTACGATGACGCCTGACGCGCAGTCCAGATACTTAAAGAGGGACGGCGCCTCGCTCAGCATGACGTCCTGTGACAGATACCAATGTAAGAACAAACAAAGATAGGTGTGACCAGGGTTGAAATCTTTAGGAAAAAATTCCGGGACGACCGGACATCTATCAGAGACGTTCAGAGTTTGGTCCAATTAAAATATGACCTATGAGACAGTGTAAGAAAAATGAAAATTTATTTTATGTATTCATTTCGCGGGAGCAGGCGAAGAGGAGCGCGGTACGTCTTTATTGTAGGTCGCTTTTTGCCTAAGATATTGGGCGTTTACTTTGAATTTCTACACTATTGAGGGCCAAAGAATAGTTAGATGTGTACCTTGATATGTACGTAGTCGAAACCCTTGTCGTTGTCAGGCTTCGCCTCTTCAGCCATGAGTAAGACTCGTCTGCCGACCGCCACGGCCAAGGTTATACGACCAGCTGGAGACAGTGAATACAATTTTTAACGTAAAACTACCGTAGTAAAGTCATAGTCACTCATAGTAAAATAAACTGACACACTCACATTTTTCTACCGAGATTAGCTCAACATGTTTCGGGCCAATTTGTGACCCATCATCGGGAGCAATGCATCACGGCGCTTTCCGCGTGTCTGCTTGACGCAACTGACTGACTCACTAACGCTGAATAGTGTCAGTTGCGTCAAGAAATCGCGAGGAAAAAGCAGCGGCGCGCAGGTCGCGTTTAGACGGTTATTTTGTAGTCTTATGGGAATTAGTGAAAAAAATAAGGTGGGATGGTTTTTGTGATGACCTGCCGGCTTAGCGGGACAACGCGCGAGACCAGTCACAAGTGTCAGATTATTCCTGTCATTATTTAACGAGAGGCGTCAGAATAAGACACCACCAGGTAGTCCACCGTGCGGAGACTTGTGCGTATTGCCATGCCAATGCCAAGCCTACAGTACAGAACGCCAGGACGAAAATATCGCCGCCATTTTCTCCCCCGTGATGTTCCAAACGGACTGCACGGAGGCGGGATGGTACATTATTTGGCTTATTTCATGGCCAGTGCGATGTCCACACTCCCTTTTGATTTTAATTACGCCAAGCACTCCGCTTCCGACGTGCGTTTAAAGCTTGAGCTGCCTAATAAAGAGATGCGTCTATAGCGCTCCAGCGCCACATTCGTCGAATAGCCGAACTAAACGAACCTACATCCTGTGTGGTGCCGGGTTAGAATAGTACCTCCCCCTTTCTTCCCGTGGGTGTCGTAAGAGTCGACTCTGGGAAAGGGTTAGTGTATTGTGGGCGATGGGGTAGCAACCTGTCATTGCAATATCATTTTTAACCATCTGGTTACCCTGAAATTGCTAAACGTGGCACTGAAATTTTGTATTCATGTGCTCTGCCTATCCCTCTTGGTAATACAGGCGTGAGAATATGTATGTATGTAGGTATGTACGAACCTACATCGCGCTATCGTTTCGATAATCGCTTCCAACTTTCTCTCTGCAGACTTCAATCGCCAGGCGTAACATCTGTCTGGAGAGAGATCTTAGAATCTTTCTCATTAATCAAAATATCTCACCATGCTCGACTAGGTCGAAGAAATGCGCGGTCTTAGTGCGCGAGAGCCGGGCTTGCTTGCAATCCTGGAGCGGGCGCATCGCCCACGCGCCTGCGTAGAGCTCGTGGACAGGCACGGCGTAGACGCCGGCGCCGCCAGCGTTGCTGGAGAGGGAGCCGGCGGCGTTGGCGCGCGCGCCGACGCGGAACAACCCGGCGCGCTCGGTCACGCGAACTGCGCGAACGCTGCCCTCCCAGCGGAGTATCACGCGGGTGGTGCCGCTTTCTGTCGAAAGAGGTTTTGGGATGCCGGTAATAGATAGATAGATTCATTTATTTCCTTTTGAAAATTACATTACATCTAAATCAATGTCAGATACAGGGAATTCACAAAAGGATCGTCAAATGGTAAACAATTGTTAATAACTAATATTAAATAACAAATTAATAGCAATAATGCCAAGAATTCAAAATAATAATGAGGAGAAAAAAATGTTTAACACGAATATCAAAATCAAATCAAATCACAGAATGTGAAAAATGACAAAATCATAATACAAGGTAAACAAAAATAGTAATAAAATCTAAAAGCAATTCACAAAATGATCGTCAAAGTGTAAATAATAAATATAATAATGATAATGAATAATAAAACTAAGATTAATGAATAATAACAATACATTCATTTATGTCAAATTCCGGTTACTGTAAGTACTTAATCTTTTATGAAATACAACGATTTATCCAAGAAAAATAATAATTAGCTGGATGACCTCAATGATGATGCGCAGTGGCTATTTAAGAACTTTTCCTCCCCACTGGTGGTCTGTTCTTCTGGAGACTGTGACTTGCCCATCTCTAAAATGGTCGACAACAGTCGATGCACATAAGTGTATTTTTTACGGTGACCCTATGCCTGCTTTTTACTACTTTGCCTGCCGCTTTGTACTGCCGCGTCTTCATATACGAGGCCTTTGTTTTTTGTTTGGTTGGTACGTTTTCGAAAGAGGCTAATCTACTTAATTAAAACTTTGAAAATGCTATGTTTATTTTACTCAGAATCAAATAATAAGAAAAAAAATACCTCGTGATTCATGACTTCACGACGCACGTAAGTATAGGTATACGAGTATGAAATGGTCACACTCATACTTACCTTCCAATATGTAAGTGTTGGAGTTGGTAGACAGCAACAGCTTTCCCTCAGTGAGTTGCTCGGCGCACATCGGGGCTCCGGGCAGCGGCGTGGAGCGCCACACGCGGCCCTCCCACGGCGGACGGCGCCCGGGGCCTGCACAGTGCCACGTAACTATGCGATCCTAGTACCCATAACCCCAGCCCTCCATCATCAAGTACTTAAAATTAGGTTGTTAGTACAAATTCATCTAAATTAAAAAAAAATGCATACTCTGCGCTGTTAGTAGTCATTTATCTAATTCAAAAAATTGCCCAGGCTGTCAGTACAAATTCATGTCATTACTCATTCATCTAACTTAAAAAAATTGCCCATGTTGTCAGTATAAATTAATTTCACTCAATAAAAATTGCCTAAGTTGCCAGTACTATACCTTATCGGTTTAGGTAGTTAAAACAATATAAACAATCTTGACATATCTTTTTGTTGAAATACACAGTCTAAAAATGTAAATCGTTACACTATACAATTCAATTATGAAAGTAAATGATTTTTTCAAACCTAAATTGTAAAATGTAAAGATTTCCATTTATAAAGTGTAAGTTTAAATAAAAAGATACGTCAAGATTGTTTACATTGTTTTAACTACCTAAACCGATAAGGTTAAGGTAAGGTCAATCAACTCAAAAAAAAATTGGCCATATTTTCATGTTCACCCTTGATATAAACAAAATTACCTGCGTAGGTATTCTAAAGGTTTATCTTTGAAACTTTTTGAGCAAAAGTGCAAAAAGTGTGGGTCATTTTTGTGATGACCAGCAGCGCTATTGTGTAAGGCATAAAAAATCTGCATCATTTTTAATTTGAGAGTTTAAATAAGAAATCGCTTTGAATTTGAAACATTTCAAAGCGAACTGACACTGAAACTGTCAACTAAAAAAGGAGGTAGATTTTGGGTGCGTTAGACAATAAACGTTGCAGATCTCGGACACAAAATACAATTCCGGTTGGCGAATTTGCTAAGTCACATCACATGGCTACATAATTTATTAAACAAATGCACGACACATACACGAGGAACACAAATCGAACTCAGTGTCAAGTTATACAGTTTCCGTGTCCGATTCATTTTGAAAGTTGGCTTAGCAATAAAACGCCCTAAGCCGGTACCTAACTAAACTGCAGAACGTCGTCGCATGACTGAACGAAGTTCGTATGAACTCATTTACGACACCCTACGTGTATAGAATTGGTAGAGTAGGTAGAATGTCACAATAAACGTAATAAAGATTTCCTTTGTCGAGCAACGAAATGTCGTTATGACGTTCACTTAAATAAGTTCTATGGAGGGATAGGAATCAATTGATTCGATGTTACCTCACTCGATAATATGAAATTTGAATTAGGAATACGACCCGTCCTCTGTGTAGTGTCAGATGTAGAATAACTCCTCTCCATTTCTTCAGTGGATGTCGTAAGGGGCGACTAAGGAAATAGGTCTATGTAGCGTTTCGAGTGCTCTGCCTATCCCATTTCGAATATAGGCGTGATGTATGCATGTATGTATGTATTAAGACGTAGTTGCAGTGTATACGTACAGTCAAGAACTTTGGAACCAATTCGCAGTAAACGTCATAGTGACATCCCATTAATTGTCAAGGGAAATGGTAATGTTTTTTTCTTTGAAAAGGTTCTATGGTGGAATTAAAGTCCTTGACCGTACCTACTCATATTTTTTACCCCACCCAAAAAGTGACATATTTTTCATAAGATTTTGAAACCTCTTCATTTCTATCGTGGATGTCGTAAGTGGTGATTAAGAAAAATGGATTACGATGATGTTTTGCTTAAGCGCTTACATCAACATCAGTATGCTTTGCACAAACATATCACTCGCTCTCAATAGAACCGGCAATCTCGGAATAATACCCGTACAAACTAATTGCGCAATTTAATTACGCTAATTAACATAGTTTGAATCGCACTAAATTCTGTATAATTTCCTGTACATTTCGCTACTATTGTGCTTTGAACAAATTGATTTTTGAGGCACCGTAGAAAGTCGTCACAATGGATTTTTGAAGATTTTCTGTATTGAGCAATCCATACTAATATTAAAAATGTGAAAGTGTGTTTGTTTGTTTGTCTGTCCGTCTTTCACGGCTAAATATATTTTCGAATTTTTTTTACATGCTAATTTTGGGAAAAAACTTCACAGGGGTTTTCAGATGCGAACGAACTCGCAAACGAAATCGTTCATTTAAGACAGTTTTGTGAAAAGTTCTTATAAATTATTACGGATTATTATACCTTTTCAGAAAGCTGGTAAAACGTAGATGTTTTTCTAATAATTTGTACACTAGATGTCATTTTTTTTTTTGACTAGAGCAATAGTTAAGTAACAACAACAACAAGCACAGATTTAATAAAACATAAAATAATGTTATCGCTGATTTCGAAGACTTTACTTGTTTTCTTACGGTTTTTGTATTTGTTTTAATTTGACAATAGTTTAATAATTAAAAACTAAAAAAGAATTACCGCAACAGACACACAATTTTTTTTTACATTTTTTTTTATTAATGATGAAATTTCCAATGTTTCTTCGCTCCTATTAGCTACAGAGTGATGTTATAAAGCCTAAAGCCTTCCTCGATAAATGGTCTATCCAACACAAAAATATTTTTTCAATTCGAACCAGTAGTTCCTGAAATTAGCGCGTTCAAACAAACAAACAAACAAACTCTTCAGCTTTATAATATTAGTACAAATATAAATAAATAAAATAAATATCACTGGACAATTTTTACACCAATCACCTAGTCCCAAAGTAGGCAATTTAATGCCTGTGTTATGGGTACTAGACAACGGATAAACTTACTTTTATACAGATAAACATCCAAGACTCGAAAGCAAACATTCGTATTCATAAACATCTGCCCCGACCGGGGATCGAACCCGGGACCTTAAGCTTCACAGTCAGGTTCTCTAACCGCTGGGCTATCCGGCCGTCAAAAGATATATATCAGTATAGATGGGAAATTAAAAAAAAATCTTAAAAAATTAATAACTCAAGAACCGTTAATTTTCGGCCATTCATATGAGGGCTTAAAATATTGCATTTTAGCTCCTCTATCAAGTCCTACCAGAAATACGTGGAGTTACCAGTAACCCTGTATACCCACACCACAATTCTATTAGATTCTATTAGTGACTTGTGTGGTATTAAAGTTCTTTGTGTCACGAAGAAAAATGGAAGGGTCACCGTGCCCAAGCTGTGTGAAAAGGCCTATAGACAGTAGTATTCTATGTCTGTCCACGGGCCAAAATCAAACGAATGTTTAAAGTCGCCCTCAGTAAAAAAATATCAGCTATGCTCCATTTTTAAACTTCAATTTCTAAAAATAAAAATAAAACTTATCGCACAAAAACGAAATAGACATTCCTACGTACCAACTATCTTAAAAAACTCAAATGCATATCTGATTAGTAATGCAACAATTAAAATCTCATTCGTCTTAAGCATTGTAAAATGGCCCACCAAATGCACTCAAATTTTCAAGATCAAAACGGTTACATGTTCTTTAAAAGCCGTAGATAGAGTTCTAATGAGAACAAGTGCATTTGATGTGGCGCAAACATGTCAAATAACAACTCGCTGTGGCAAATAGGCGTACAGTTCCCAACAGACACAAGAATAAAAGGGAGTGGTCCATTTTTGTACAAGACAAAGGACCTAATTAAAAGGAACACTTTTTTACAGTTGTCTTATAGTGCATTGACAATTGTAGATACGTATTTTCAACGACGGATATACAAATGAAAATCAAATCTTGAGATTAATTATTGTGTCGTGTTGAAAATTAGAACGGTTTGTATGAAGCGTGTTTTGACTGATAAATATCTATTGATTCCAAAAGTCTTCGTCCAGTTCATTTTTTTGGTAACAAAGTGAAAGCGTTGTTTTGCCATGACCAAAATCACACGAAGATTGTTTTGCATTCGTCATTGTTAGCTCTTTTTTAGATCATATATTATATCGTTGCATTAAAACTACGATACCGAATTTAACTTTAGCTGAAATTGAAATGATTCATGCTAGTTAAACAGATTTTTTTGTCAAAACACGTCTCAAAACAAAACCGCTAGCGCATGAAACCCCCGTCACAACGACATCAAATCCCGTCGCGGCGTGAGAGTTACCTATCACCGCGTGATCAATCACTAATCACCACGTGACCAATCACCAATCACCACGTGACCAATCACTAATCACCACGTGATTAATGACCAATCACCGTGCGCCCGCGGATCGCTTCATGCCGAAACGGGATGTGATATCAGCCTTATGATTTCGCTGTTGCAAACGCACGCCTATTTACCTAGCGCGCTTGAGCGGGGCGATGGTAGTTCAGGAGGCTGCCACGACCCCACCCCCCCTTCGCTATGCCGTCTCCTGTAGGGACCAACGGAATCTCTATGACATTTTTTCACATATAGTATCTTACAGCTAACGTCTAATAATATAATCATCATACAACTCTATCATCAGTGGAATGCGTAGGTATAAAGCCAGTGAAGAAAATAATTTCTTTTTCTAGACAATATTATTCAAGGTATGTGCTTGTGTAGGTATTCAAAGTGTACAATAAATTCGCCTCTATAGAAAAAAAAAAAATGGCAACTCTAAAATAATGTTTCATATCGGGTCATGGTGCAGAAACACAGATTAGGTACAATTAATACCAATCAGCGTTTAGAATTTTAGTGTAGCACAGATAATGTTTTTAACTTTCGTGATTCTCACTCATTTATGACTTATTCTACTCTTCTACTCGTTAATCACTTCGTATATCTCGCGAAACTTTGAGGTACACACATAATTAAAAACTTACATTATAAAAAACCCGTGACTAAGCCCCACTAAGTGATAAATGTAGTACAGGTTAACCTGGACAATTCAAAGCTTAGATTTTTGACAAATTGCGATTATGTACCTGGGTGAATATTCGGGCGTTCGAACCGCTGTCATTATTCTCAACACTTTTTTATCTGATTCTTTAAGAAATGTGTACATAATAGTCTAGTGTGTAACTATAAGGCCCAGACAGTATATAACACACTTATTGTACCAATTTCTTCAGAAATCTGATAAAAAAAGTGTTGAGAATAATGACAGCGGTTCGAACGCCCGAATATTTACCCACCTACCATTTGGGCTGACGGTTATTACTTTCGAACGTTACGGGCACGTTTTCGTCTTTTTTTTTTCATTAATAGTGCTGTTCGCGTCACCTAACTTTAGTAGTTGCAAAGAGAACAGTAATGGAGACATTTACAAACACAAAAAATAAAGGTAAGTCCAAACTACACGAAACTACAGAGTGAAATCAAATTGATAAGTGGAATGAAATCGTGACCTTATATGTAAAATGAGTTAGTGCATTCCATTGTCTAGCAGTTAAGGAACACTTATTTTGTATCACCATTGTGATTTCACTGTGCATGAAGGCACTTATGAAATACGTAGGAGCTCGTATTCCCAGTATTTATTGAATAAAAACTTATACGCGCACGAGACTTTCCCTGACACTAACATTTACTTAAGAACAGTATTCATATGCTATGGCAAAGTTAATCAACAGCAGCAGTAGGATTGCAACGGTATTAATAGTAAAGTTGCTGTTAGTATTTCACTTGAGTTGATGCAAATGATTATAATATAATAATAATGTTTCATGCCGTACTGACTGTAAAGAGAGATGATCAAATGAATAAAATAAATGTGTTTACTACGCTGTTGATTTACGACTAATAATTTCAATTATTTGACATTTCATTTAAAGTTGTCAATAATTACGACAAAGAGCCTTTTTCGTCTTTTTAGTGCCGTAGTCTGTGTATTTATTCGTAAGATTCAAATCGCCGTAAGCTCGAGTTGCTTTGGCCGACAAGGTCACTTTGCTCACCGACACAAACGTATTTCACCAAGCTAATAATACATAAACACTAAAAAAGGTCTTTATGAGTGAACAAAGTAACCAAAGCTTACGATACGGAACCCATTCGACTAGATTTTATCCCTCAACGCAAGAACACCGGTATACAAGTTTGATGTCAATATCTGTCGTTTGATGTCAAGTCTCTGTCTGTCTGTAAGTAGGTATGCGTGTCTGGTGGTTGAAGCGTTTGAACGAAGTACTTAAGTACTTTTTAAGACAATTTTGTATGAAAACATCGGATGTTTAAGTTGGTTAATGTAACAGTCAGCCTAAGGTATAGATAAGTTTAGATCGACGGGTTTTAGTTATATTCTTTCCCCCGATAAACCACAGACGCGAAAACAAAACGATACATCCACCTTTGCCATTATCAGAAGACATGACTGTTTGCTTTGGAATCCTTTTGCAATAATCCAAACATAAATTGAATGAGATGAGCTATGAGATGATTGAGAGCTTGGCTGTCTTTTCTAGAACCTTAGTGGTTTGGTGAAGAGATTGGCTACTTGAGATCCATTCGATTATTAATACATACGATCAATAAGGAAGTACTAAAATAATTGTGTTGATATAAAAATGATCGATTACTAATCGTTGCATCACTCCAATTAGTGATGTTTAAGATGGAATCATTTCACTGACGAAAAATACTTCGACTACTGTTCGAATTTTGCTGATGAGAAATCCCATCTTCTAACTTTTCCTACCTAATTTACAACTATTTGGTAACACATACCTATTTTGTACTAAGTATTTGTAAATCAGCGTTATTTAGTTAAATTATATCACCGAACAAATAGAAAGAGACTAAGTAATTTGAGAAAAGGTTTAAGGGTGCACAGTATAGTAGAGACACAGTAATAATTTTATAAACGATATCAATTTCATTCGATAAAATCATTCCTCTTAAAATGTAAACTCCGTTCAAGCATAATCGAAACATTTTGGCCTCCAACATTTTCATCAGAGCTCCGTAATCGTAATTGGACAGATTTATTCAATTAAAATGATGGAATTCCCAGCGGTAGGTATTCACGGCCAATGTCAACAAGAGTGCAGGGTCAACAATTCGGTGAAAATTGTTTACATGCCGTCAATTACTTTATTAAATGATTTTATGTAATCTTTCGCGAGTCCCATTCAAACAATGAAGCAAAAAGTTATTCGTAAATAAAAATCTTTCGCTTGACTGCAGAATCTTTGAACAGAGAAAAAAAAATGTTTTTTATTGACAGAAGAATGTTGAAAATATAACCCAGAATGATGTTGAATCAAGAGTCAGTTTGATGATAATATTGTGTTTATAATACCAATTTTATATACAGGCGTGATGTCTATGTTATGTATGTATAGCCTATTTTTTTTTCTATCACCACGCACCGGAAGAAGATCCGCTGTTGACTTACAATGGGTGCAAACTTATTCTCTTGAACCAATTGATTCTTGTCCCACCATAGAGCCTAATCGCATTAAACGTCACAGTGACATTGCATCGCTTGACAAAGGAAATCTTTATTCATTTATTGTGACAAAGTTCTGTGGCGGACAGAAATCCTTTGCTTCATCTGTTTATTTAGATGTTTTAAATTTACCCACGTATCCCACCTAAATCTCTAGGGTTAGATAGGTTGGTGATAGGAACGTCACAATTACCTAAAAATTCAGACCACCTAATGTTTAAATCCACATGCTAACTAAAGAAATCGCTAAGCCTCATTCGCGTAAGTGTGTGTAAATCATAATTAAACAAGTTTCTGACACAGGTTTGTGACACGCTCTCTGAATTAAGTATAATTATATTTACGTAGTCTGTTCCAAATAGGGTGCCCCCCATTTTAATAATAGGGTAACATGGTACGTAGGTACCATATGTGATTTTGACACGCCCTTTTACCCAAGAAGAAGAAGTGGTTACCCAAACACATCAACAGGTTACTTTAATTTTGGGGTATTATTAATTAGGTTACCTTCTTCGGGTAGCAATTTTAGACCATTCAGTTTGCGATTTGTCAGTTACTTGATAGTCTTCTCGTCGATAGGGTTAACCAAATGAACGGGTAAATTCGGTTAGGTGGTGCTGTAGTGAGAAGTGAAAACTTACGTCTGGTTTGGCCGGAGGATACGAGGCTGGTGGGCGCGTCGCCCCGCAACACAGCGTCCAGTTTGATCGCTTGGCCGACGTGTAGGAAACGCTCGGTGCGCGCCACGCCCGCTCCCGGGCTGCCTCCAGACCAGACGTCAGAAAGCGCGCGGCGAGACAGCATGGGCTGCGAAACGAAGTTCCTGGTTTAGCAGGATGCCACACAGTGAGTCCGCATGCAGCCCGTATGCAGCATGCGGAACCGACTAGTTACCACGCGTCTCATAACCAATCATCACGCAAGTGTCGGTCGCTCCGCATTTCGCATGCGGAAGGGCAATGTGAAATTTCTCTTGAGAATGCTATATGCATATAGCAATTTCTTGCTTTCGATACACTCATTTATTGACGGACTGGATGACGGATTATTTAGAACCAAAGCCGTAAACGACAAAAAATCGAACGTCTCAGGCTCAGGTTCTCTTACGCGATTTCAAGTGTCGCGCCCGTCTATCGTGTTGTACTGTAACTAATGAAATGAAATGAAAACAGATTCAGTGTTTACTCTTTAGGGTCAACTTTATTGGTCGACAACTTCTTCGATATTAAATTTAATATGCTTTAAAAAGCATGCGGGGTCTCCCCGCATACGGTATAGCGACTATTAAAAGTCAATAATATATTACTCGGTCTAAGTAAAGCATATGAGGACTTCTTCCAGGCGTTGTACATATCCCGCATCATGCATGCGGGTTATTTTGACCAGTGAAAACGATTAAATGATTACAGGTGCTGTGGTTTGCCTTATGGAACTCACCCGCATCTCGCATGCGGGCCCGTCTACCCCTTGCCAGGGGTTTTAGGAGACTTACCACTTTATGGTCCGAGCAGTGTTCCGTGTAGATATCTCGTATGAGTGTGTCGAGTGTGCGCTGGCGTTTGAGAGCGAACGTTGGGGTCAGGAATGCCGCTTTTTCTCCGTTCATTAGTTTCACCTGGAACATTTTTTTTTATAAATATTGGTTACCCTACACTTAGATGTTAGTGGTCGATCGTAGGTGCCCATGATCATTTGACAAGTTTAATTGTTACGCAGAAAGAAGTAACTTGTAACGCAGAAGTAAATTGTAAATGTTACTTGATTTTTTCTAGGTTTATTTCAGGACTGAGTTTTCCAAAGAGGTGCGAGTGCTTATTCAATTAGTTTTTCGACTAGGCGTAGGGTGACATTGGTTTTCGTTAAAAGTTAAAAGATAATAAAAAAATTGGAAACCATTTAATAAAAAATCTGGTTATCATCAAATAAACAGATTGAAATCGTGATAATTTCGTATTGTGTTTAAGGTGATACCTTTCGCATACATACATACATACATACATATTCTCACGCCTGTATTCCCAAGAGGGGTAGGCAGAGCACATGAATTCTAAAATTCAGTGCCACGTTTAGCAATTTCAGGATAAACAGCTGGTTAAACGTGATATTGCAGTGACAGGTTGCTAGCCCATCGCCCACAATACACTAACCCTTTCCCAGAGTCGACTCTTACGACACCCACGGGAAGAAAGGGGGAGGTGCTATTCTAACCCGGCACCACACGGGTTACCTTTCGCACTTATCACATAATAGTTAAATGTTTAGTCAGATAAATAATAGTACAGACAGATACATTAAATATGAGCTCATGCTAAAAGTGTCAAAACTTGTCCGTCTTGTATTTTTGATCCGAAG
Source organism: Adoxophyes honmai (assembly GCA_005406045.1). Taxonomy (NCBI): domain Eukaryota; kingdom Metazoa; phylum Arthropoda; class Insecta; order Lepidoptera; family Tortricidae; genus Adoxophyes; species Adoxophyes honmai. Next base: position 424,479 of record BHDV01021120.1, read on the forward strand.
CGATTCGTCAATGCAATAAACAAATGAAGAACAAAGCTGTACCAAAAAGCTTAGTCAACTTGGTTTCATTTAAATTAAGTTTCAGGAAATTCTTGGAAACCGGATATACCATCTACAAACGGATTTTATTTTAATTAAACGAGATCGGCTTTAACCTGCATTACGTTGAGCCGGGGCTTCCGCCATTTTTGTTTCGATACAAACATTTCCGCCGTTTCAAGAACTGCGGATTTAAGTCATTTGTACGTTCCAGGAAAATAAAGGACGTCGCCATATTGTGGAAAACCAGTAAAAATAATTTTTGCACCGGTATTACTACCTTTAAAAGTCTATGCTGTTAAAGTATGTCATTATGCAACGTTGTCATTTAAAGTTTAATGTGTTTTTGCGAGATAAAAAATTAAATCTGAAAATAATTGCAGTTTGGAGAACACGTTACTAAGTTCCGAAAAAATAATTTTAAACATTTTAATTTACTTAGTTAAAATTGAATCGAACATTAAATGGGTCATTCCACGACCAAAGCAGTTTTGCGTGACACTCCGAGGCATAATTTCATTTTATGTTAATGTGTGTTTTTATGAATAAATCGAATAATGCTTCACATTTCAAACGTTTTGCAAAAAGAGGCATCACTTTAAACCTTATAATTATCGAGATAATTAAATTTTCTTTTTTCATATAATTCGGTAATCACCCAAGCAAACAATATTGGCATGAAATCATGTTTATTGATAGATATCACTAGACTTTTTATGCTATACATTTATAGCCTTGAATTATAAACATCTTAAGTAATAGTATAATAATTTTAATTAATGATAACCATTGATAAAAAAAAGAAACGTGAAATTATTATTTTTTTATTAGGTATATATTTTTTTGTGTTGCACAGAGTAATATTCTTAATCAAGGGAAGCATTATTTAAAACTTATATATTTTACAGTGATAACTCAATAAATGACCAATATAGTTATTACCACGTCTATAAAACCGCGGAGATCACTCAAATTACGGTAATCACCGTCGCGGTAATCACGTGAGCAATTTAGTTTTTAATTAATTACTTCGAAACGGTTATTGATAAAAACTCAATATTTTTTTTGTAAGTAGTTATAACACTGTTTAATATGTCAAAATAATCTGAGTTAAATATATTAACAAAACATGCGAGAAAAAAATAATATGGTAATCACTTTTAACTGTGACAAAAAATTCGTGTTGTTTTCTTTCCTTCGTGATTCGGTTACGACACAATAAATCACAGATTCACACTGTTTAGCCGTCGCGGCGTGACAGACTCTTTCTAGGAACGTATCGAGGATGTCTCTCGGAGTATGCGTTTGAGCAGTACGACGCGTTTTATGGCCGAATTTGGTTAAGACGCAAAACTCGGGACACTTTTTAAAAGTGGCTTTAAAAATAAACTAACGTAAAAATAATTATTTAGGCAATAGGATTCAATTTATCATGTAATTGGCTTGCTGTGAACAACAAAAACTTATAGTTTTCGCGTTTAGATTTCGAAGTATATGTCATCAACTAACAAATTTTGGAGGTGGGACAAGGCGAAAATATGGACTCCACTGACTTTAGATTTTTGTTTCGCGCATTTAATAATAAGAATATACTATTGTTAGACTTATTTTGAGCAGAATAAAGTGTGAATTACGTAAGGTAATTTTTTTAAAAGGTTATCTGTTAAAATTTAGATTTCACAAGCACTTGAACTTGAGAACACGAAAAATCGTACGGCTGAAGAACGGCCCAAATGATTTACGATGTAAAAATCGCGTTAAAGCTGCATCGCTAGAATCACCGGACTTGTAGGGTAACTCAACAGTAGTGTCCGACCGAAGGTACAATTTTGGCCGAAGCCGAAGCCGAAGCCGATTAATCGGCTTTCATGAAAACCTTCGGCCGAAGCCGAAGCCGAAGCCGAAGGTGTGTTGACCCAAAGAAATGAGAGAATTTGCTAATAGTAAAAAAAAACGGCAGTATATTTTCCGCAGTTTTCGCTTCGAAATCAAGTGTGTTTATGTTGTTATGTTATGTGTTGTCAGTTATTTATAAGATTAACTGCAAGCAATGCGATCGGGTCGGCGAAACGCTGTTCTGCTAAGCGCTGCGCACTATCCGTCTCGCTCTGGCATCGTTCGTTCAACTTCAAATCACAATTTGCAAACCTTCGGCTTCGGCCAAAGCTTCGGCCAAATTTTGGCCGAAGCCGAAGGTTTGGCCGAAGGTGGATTTTTTGGCCGAAGGTGGCCGAAGCCGAAGCCGAAGCCGAAGCCGAGGCTTCGGTCGGACACTACTCAACAGGGTTAACCAAAAAAAGACAAATGACAATCGTTCCCAACTTACCAACAAAAAGTCCCGGAACAGGTGAGCATCGTCGAACACCGGAGGGCACGGCAGCGAAGGCCCGAACGGCGGCACGGAGTCGTCACTGAAGACGCTCAGCTTGTATCCTTCGGGGACTTCAGACACAATCGCAAACACATCTGCTTTCTATAGGAATGCTATTGACAACTTGTTGTTGCAAGTTAATGCTGCGAGTTTTGAGACAACTTTCAAAACAGCGATATTTATACATTTTTGTATATAATTCCGTCTCAAAACTTGCAGCAATTCACAAGTGAAAACGTTGCATTAGAATCACCACAAAAATCCATAATATAATTACTAGCTTATTCACATATCATCATCATCATCATCATCAGCCTGTATACGTCCCACTGCAGGGCACAGGCCTCCTCTCAGTATGAGAGGGCTTGGGCGATAGTTCCCACGCATATAGCTTGTCACAAATTCAACGTATTTAGCTCAATAAAATTACCATTTCAAATGATCCCATTTCGATCGAAATGGTACTATTGTTGATCAAAGACTGTTTACCCAATATCTGTCTTAGGTATTTAAATACAAGTCCAGAAATTTAAAAAGAAACTGATCATTCCGAGTCGTTAAAGAATAAATGAATTTTTATGGGAATAGTTCTTCACGAGGTATTTGGAGCCTAGTTTGTTGGTTATCAGAAGAAAGTATATTTTTGTTTTGTTTTTTTTTGAAGATTTAAGTATAGAGTGGATTTTGATATGTATTACAGTCTTTTTGTTACCACTTCCCATTACCAATACAATCCCGGGACAATCCCGGGATCCCGGGATTAAGTTTAAAAAATCCCGGAATCCCGGGATTTAAAAATATCGACTGGTATCGAATCCTCTACTTGCGGTTCATTACCCTCTGCTAGACCCTGAGTTCTCAAAGGATACGGGTGAAGTGGCTCTTGACGCACTGAGGGTTGAAGGTGTCATGGCCCGAGGCGTCGGTGAAGATGATGTTCACAATGTCGTTGCCGATGTGACGCTTGCGCTCCAGCTGCGACAAACAACGTACTCAAAATCATACATACATTGTCATACATTATTACATATATCTCGTGTGGTGCCGGGTTCGAATAGCACCTCCCCCTTTCTTCCCGTGGGTGTCGTAAGAGTCGACTAAGGAAATAGGCTTAGGTATGCTTTAGGAGACAGGCTAGCAACTTGTCACTATTCTACCTCTTCCATCTTTGCAAACCTAAAACTACGCTAGAAGTAGCTGCGAAGCGTGATATAGTCATAACCATGGTTTTGTCTATATCACGTTTCGCGTGCTCTGCCTTCGCCATTAGGGAACACAGGCGTGATTGTATGTTGTACATTGCTTTTTAATAATACGACAGGCCAACTGGTTGTTCTTAGTCAAGCAAAAGCCTATTGTAATATTAAATAGACGTTTAATTTATGTTGAAATAATTTCACTAAGCGCTTAAATTGTCCGCCCACACTTGTTAGGATTAATTAACGCAGGTAAATAAAAAAAGGGGAATAATTTGAAATATTTTGCCCTTTTGTAATTTGTTTACGTGCTTCGAAGAACGTGTTAGAGATGTTTAGAAACTGCGGTAAATGTTTTGCGATCGCAATACGTAATTGTAGCGCTCTCTACGGCGTAGCAGCCTCTACGAATCTCAATCCGTAGTACTGCTATTAGTGCTACGTACGAAAGATTCGCTCGCGAACATAACCAACATTAATTAAAAATTAAAAAAACCCCCGGCGAGCCTCAACGCGATGGCTTTGCTGAACGTGTAACATTCTCATCACACCTAACAAATGACCTGATGACCTTGAAGACCTAAGAACACTCTCGACGGATATAGCTTTTGAACAAAAAAACCGCATTAAAATCGGATCATCCGTTTGAGAGCTACGATGCCACAGACAGATACATACACATTTACACACACACAGACACGTCAAACTTATAACACCCCGTCGTTTTTGCGTCGGGGGTTAAAAAGTCATGTTTTGGCACAAACTATTGCTGTCTCTTTCTACCGTTACCTGCTTGCACGCGAATTGAAAACGAGTGCTAGCCTACTGCCGTACCCTGAGTGTACCGTCAAGTAAATTGGTACCAGCACCAGCCACTTTGAACCGTTTCAAAATGAGTTTCATATTGCTTTGATTAGTAGATAGTATGCATAGATGATAGAACCTATAGAGAAACAATGTTCGCAACCCCGGTCCGCAAATAGTTTGTTGATTTCAACATACTAAACGTCACCGTCACTGTCACAGAAACTGTACAGAGCCAATAACCGTAGAGAAAAAGGCACTAGCGTTACGCGCGATCTTGGACCGGCCAATAAGAGCACAGCGAGGTCTTCAATTGTTTTGCGGAATAATTTCCGAACAACCAAGATGACATTAGTACTCTATAGGTTCTATCCTCAATGATAGTATGGTATGTCACAGTCACATTTCTCGTAAAAAGGTGCAAAGTGGCACAGTTATCATTATTCTTTGACTGTACCTAAACTGTAGAGTGGACTCTACGGTGTATCATCTACGAATCCCAACCCGCAGTACCGTACTATTTCCAATACTATTTTCTAATTTGCCGGCACGTGGATCCCTCCCACTAGACATGTTCGAACTTTTCCATGGCCCAGTTTTATTTTTGGTCCACTCCTTCGAGACCCATTGAAAAGTTTTTGCGTATTCCGATGCCGATTTACGCGAAAAGTATTTACGTGTGTATTGTTTTGGAGTTAACCATAATTTTTGGGCTTATTCTGATAGAAAATGAACACCCGAGCTACATGGTAACTATAAATACATACACCATGCCTGTATTCCTAAAGGGGGTAGGGTAGGCAGAGCACACGAAACGTAACATAGTCGAAAGTCAAAACCATGACGCCACGTTTTGCTAACGTTAGGTTTAAACATAGATGAAAGAAATACAATAGTGAAAGGTTACTAGCCTGTCGCCTAAAACATACCTAAACCTATTTCCTTAGTAGCTTCTCACGACGTCCACGGGAGAAATGGAGAGAAATGGAGATAAATTAAAAAAGGATTCGCAAGCAATCAGACATGAGTCACTATGAGTATAATGACAACTCAATTTAAATTTGACAGTTAGATTCCGAACACTGCATTTTTCCGGGTTGAAATACCTATGTCCTTTTACTGGACTCAAGCTATCTTCATACCAAATTCCACAAATATAAGGTTGGAGCCTGAATATGTAACACATAGAGCGATTTTCACATACACGGCGTGTGAGTGATGGACAGAAAAAAATAATTGCGCATCGGCGTCACGAGCTCGCGCCACAGCCGTGCCGGCAGCTTGTTCCACATCTATACTACTATTATTAAGAGGAAAGATTTGGTTGTATTTTTGTATGTTTGTAGTGAATAGGCTCAAAAAGTATTGGGCTAATTAAAAAAAAAAACACTATTAGAATGCTACATTCTTCCCAATTGACGTAGGCTACGTTTCATTTTGAAAAAAATTAGAGATCCTTGGTAATCGTCAATAATGTAACCGAGGGTGTAAAAAAATCAGCTTAAAAGTGTTATTTCTGTGTTGCCCGGAATTTAACGCGAGCGGAGCCGCGGGCAAAAGCTAGTTCGAAATAGTTTGTTTTCTTTTTTCAGGCAATTCAGATTTTTCCTAACTTTGCATCATTTCATCACCTTGATTAATGATTTACGAAAAAAGTATTTTGCAGCTTCTTCAAGACTTAATGAAGAACATACTGAATTGCGTTTGATTAACTTTAAAAACGGCAAACTTTCATACTAATTTACACCCCCGTTTTACACTTCAGGGGGTGAATTAAAAAAAATGATTTCTTAGTTGTTCCCTTCTAATAGTTTAGGCTCCGCTTTAGTTATCAGTTAGTCAGTAAGTTAGTTAGTCAGCTTCTCTTTTTATAAATATAGAAATGATGGGATAAGAGTCTTACCTGTTGCTTGTTGTCTTTGGAGAAGGGCAGCAGTGTAGACACGTGGAACATGATCTCATGCCCTTGATGCATCGTGTAGACCGAGTACAGCCCGGTCATGTCGCCTGGATAATTAGAGTAACACATTTTAGGCGTAGTTAGTTTGGTTAGTGATTTTTTTATTCATAGTCGACGAATTGAACGGGTTGTCCATCGGTCCATCGCTATCTAACGTGGCAACGCGGCAATATTTGTGTTTCAGTTACTTGTAAATGAAGTTTTATATAATATCATTAGATAAATTCCTGTAATAGTTCTCATATTTTTTTTCGTATGAAAATGAAAAATTTAACTAAACAAAGTTATACAAAAGTTTCATTTCATGCTGGATGATTAGTTTGAGAATTGCGTTTGTCTTTAACATTACATTTCTTCGATTCAAATATTAATTGTAAATCGTGGCTTACATCTCACATTATATACCTAATTATGTTATACTCGTAAGGTTTTCTATTTAGCTAGGAAATATCATCAAAAACACAATCGCCAACCATCAGCGCAAAACGCTTACCAATTCATTGAAATATTTCAATGAACGAGTCCTTAACTGTTTAAAACGTTAAAACAACTTTCTATGGCTCCGTAATCAATATAAAGTAATTTGGTATTTAATAATGTGATCGGGGCTTTATTACCTTTCACGTCGAGGCCGCCTCTGAATCGGTTCCATCCTTTCAACCGAATTCGGTCACCCAAGAGCGCCAGAAAACGGTCCCATTTCTCATCGCCGAATTCTGAAAGATATCAAATCTTTTTCAACCATATTTTTTCAGGCAATTAATATTTTTGCTAGAACGGTTCCAATTCACAGTCGCCGAGGTCGGCGCCGACTTATCGTGAATATTAAATTATCGGTAAAGCTCTAAAATAATAGGTACGCCCAATTTTGTAAGCGTCCGAGACTGGTTAGATCATTCCCAAAACCGTTATTTCCTAGTAGCAAAAATGAGTTAGTTATTATTTTAGTTAGTTATTTTCTTTTAATGTTTTTGGTATTGTGTTATGTTATATTTTTACATAAATTATTCAGATTTTGCTTTAAGTAACTATGACATTAAAGATGACATTCATCAGTTAGTTCACGGAATAATAGAGCAAGTATAGTTGAATAAGAATTGTACCACGTAGTGACGTCAAACAAAATTTCGGGTAGTTCCCATTATCTAACCTATCCCAACTAAATTTATACATATATATTATAGAATTTTAAGTGGTTGGATAATGGGAGCTACCCGAAATTTCTAAGCACTGATTCTCGTACAATAACAGTAAAAATGCGTGTACAAATTGTACTTATATTCAATGTTTTTTTTAATAATCTAACTGATAGATTTAACAGTTTTCTAGTCGTCTTGCCTACCACAATTTTGATAAACCAAAAAATATCAGACTCATATTTTTCCATGTTCTGACTTCACGGACTAAGTAAAATGGATACATTTTGTACCCGATCGTCATGTAGTGGTAGGGATTACATATTTTATCACGAAACTATCGTGAGACCTACTCATTTTGAAAAAATACGGCTAACTCACGTCTTACTAAGGCTCAATTCACATCAGAAGAGCGGCGAAGGGCGGGGAAGCGCAGCGACCCGCTCGGTAGAGAAGCTGCGAGGATTCCCGCGACTGCTCGAGAAGTCGCTGGAATGCGCGGGATTTCGCTGGAATGCGCGGGAAGTCAAGATCTCTGGGCAGGATATTGCCAGCGGCCGCTTGCGACTGCTCGAGCATCCGCGACGTCCCGCGCAGTCGCACGGCTTTGTTTATGGAATTCGCAGGAATTCCCGCGGATCCGCGGACATCCGCGCGCCTCGTTGGAGTTTCTCATGCGATAATAAGTCTTATTGTAATGAAAATAAAGTTGTTGTGAATTGAGCCTTAATCTTAGCGCGACGTGTTTCGGACTAGACATGTTTCAACCGGTGGCAACAGCTCGAATCTTGTCGGCATAAGATCGACTAAAGACGACAATTGTCACTTGTCATTATTGCCCATAATTTATGGGATATATCTAGACAAAACTGCAAATCGAACCGTTTCACCGACAAGTTCTTTATTCAACTACTAAAGTACGTATTTATCATGAGCGAGTCAAAATAACTGCGCAATAGGAAGCAGCCACTACGAAATTCTTCAAGCGTAACGTTTTTTCGCTACTTCTGACACAAAGTACGGTCTGTTAGTTCACCTATTCGCTGCAAAAGGCAAATACAATTTGGCGGCTGAAATTCGTTTACAAGAGCACAGTCGCAACGCTGTAGCCTGTCCCACTTGCAAACCTAAAATTGTATTCAGTTTTGAAACAAAAGTCCGAAATATTATCTCTGGGGCATAGTTGAACATGTTTGAGGGCCATCTATATGGAAACTAGAAAGTAGTAAGCAATCTCGTGTGGTGTTGGTTTTAGAACAACTCTACAGTTTTCCCGTGGATGCCGTAAGCAACTAAGGAAAGAGGTTTAGGTATACAGAGTGGAAAGATGTTTAAATCCTTCAGTTAGCTCATTTTACTAATTTAAGATTATGAAATTAAGATTATGAAAATTTTGCTTGTTTCAACCGGGAATTGAACCAACAATAAATAGAAAAAACTTGGAATTATTATTGGAAAAAATTGGAAGTATTATTATTTAGGAAAAAAAATGTCTAAGAAACATTTGAAACATAAAAATCGCTTTAAATGGCTAAGGAACGTGAAATAGTCGTTATGTCTACTGTCTCTCCCCCCATCTGGGAATACAGGCGTGATGTATGTATGTATGTATGTATTTATGTAGTAAAACCAACCGTTTGAGAGCATCTCGTCGTCGGTCCTCTGGCCAGCTTTCATGTACATGACTCCGACCTTAAAGTTCACGGAGCCTTCCTGTTCCTCAAGCAGCAGGACGTCTTTCTGGATCTCAGCGCAGGACACCTTGGGAGGAAAGTGATCACCAACATTAGTCTAATCATGACCACGCATTACTTACAAGCTTATGAAAACCCTGGACTTTCAACGCGTGTAGATATTAAATCTTAAATTTTATGACCATTAATGTAATTATGTTTTTTTTTGTCAATATCTTCACGGTTTCAAAGTCTTGCAGGGTTTTAACAACATGCTGTATATTTCAATTCTTTTTACTATATTTTTTATTTCATTTGAAACAACGTAGAAATATTACGAGAGATTCTTCATTCTAACATGCTGCAAATTCTATGCTACTTCGTGATAAAAACTTTTCCCGGATTCGGCACTCGATTTTTCCCAGTCGATAACTACGTAATCATATTTACGTGCAGTGAATACTGGTCGCATTTCATATCCTGTTTATTTGTAATTTCTGTTTTACCTTTCGCGTTTAATCCGGTTTGATGAACGTCAGCTCATCGAGAAAAAACGAAGGCTAGGTATGTACCTTTATCCCGAAAAAAAAAACGCATACTTAATTCCTACGGGATAATGTATCTAGCAAAGGACGAATATGACGGCAAAATCGAATTCCACAAACAATTGAGCATTGGCCTCAAGTGCTCGAGCTCCATTCGCAGCGTCAGTGGTTTCTAAATTAGAATGTAATCGTATATTGTATAATACACAGAGTATCCCAAAATATGTTAAGCGAAAGTCTTGAGATAGACCACCCCTGGGGGTATCCAAATCACCCCCATGTAGGTGAGTATGTTCAAATCACCCCCAACTTGATCTAGAAGACACACAGGAATGAATTGTTGAGATAAATGCCTGAATGCTTCCAAATTGGTGAATAATGTGCCTTCAGACACAAAATCAAATCAGGGACAAAAAATACGAAAAAAATGTAACTCGTAAACTACAAAAAATTAATTGCGTAACGTACAGTCACGAACCGGGATTGTTGAGCCACTTGCCACTGTTCGCAATTTAGACGTGTAATCAATAACCGATGTGACCGACTAAATGTTAGCTATTGGATTAGTATTACACGACCAAGTTACAAACATAGGTAAGTGGCTCAACAATCCCGGTGCGCGATGGTACTTGGTACCGCTAAGGGTGGCCTATCTCTGGACTTTCGCTTGATACTATTTTTTAGAACACCCTGAATAGTTCTAATATAATAAATATTGTAGGTAAACAAAGTTACCACAGACACTGGTTTCTCATCGCTTTTGGTGTAGGGAAATCAGCGTTCATAGTAGGTATTCCTATATACTTCATTCACGGAAACAAGTTAATGGGAAAAACAAAAATGCAGGGTTCAAACTTAGTTTTATGAAAAAGCTTGTGACAGATAGTAACTTCATAATAAAATTATAGTACAATTTTAAGTGTCAAATTATTATTTGTTAAATGGACTGTCACCAATAAATCAAGTTAAATAATGTGTCACTTAGGGGTTGCGCAAAAAAAAAAAACACTTAGAATGAGAAGACTATTTAACATCATTTTCGCTATCTATTAAGACGAATATAAAATTGTAAAAGCCTAAAATTTTTACTTCCAATTCCCACATAAAATTAAAATCACTTCTATTACAGTAGCCAGGTGGGAACACGTTTTTAGAGATTATCAAACGTCGTACACTTTTGTCTTTTGTGTGGGATTACTACTTGATAGAGAGAGCGCTATATTAACTTGTTCCCGTGAATGAGGTATAGTCTAGGCCAAAACTCGACGTCAGCTGACCTTTGCTATAAATATTTGGCAGCGTCCGTCTAACAGCCAAACACTTCACTGAGCTAACGCTCGCCACACTGCAAATTCAAATTTGCCTTTAACACTGCACGTGCTCGTGCTTTCCTCATAACCTTTCGTCATTTGACACGTAAGCCCATAAGCCGTGGTAGTCCAGCGGTTCAACCTGTGGCCTCTCAAGCAGAGGGCCGCGGGTTCAAACCCCGGGCTCGCACCTCTGAATTTTTCAGAATTTATGTGCGATATCCAATTTGATATTTATCACGAGCTATTCGGTGAAGGAAAAAATCGTGAGGAAACCTTACACACTGCGACGAAGTAATTCAACGTTGTGTGTGAAGTTCCCAATCCGCACTGGGCCCGCGTGGGTACTATAGCCCAAGCCCTCTCAAGCTGAGAGGAGGCCTGTGCCCTGCAGTGGGACGTATATAGGCTGATGATGATGATGATTTGACACGTAGCCAGAATAATGACAGGGAGATAGAATTTTTGGTAGAACCTTTGAAACGTTGCTTCGGAATGGGAGAACATGGGAATGGGATGACAAGTTAGAAATGTCTGTCGAGTGGTCCTTTGCCAGTCAGGTTTCATTCTGACGGGACAGAAACTTTTTCTGGTCGATGACACGATGAGTCACACACTAAAAAAAATTGGTTCTGATTGTGTCAGTACTTTGCGTTGATTTTTGTACAGTCAGCTGCAGAGAAAAGTAACCCCCCTCCCATACAATGTTTCATTGCTAGGGGGTTACCTTTCTCTGCAGCTGTCCGTACTAAATAAACATACATATGGTTGCTTGTGAGTTATGTAAATAATCTATTGAAAAATGCTTTTTTTTTGAACTATGCTCACTCACGACCTTTAGGTCTAAATCTATGTAATGAATGTGTTTTAGAGCTCGTCCCTCTCCATGCCCTAACACTCTTTATTCACTTTGTATTCGTACACGTTTTCAAATAAAATAACTGGGCTTCATCTTCAGAGCGGTATTTACTACCGTGCACCATGCCAACCAACGCTAATCTTTAAACCTTTTTCATGATGTACGCTACCCCCGACCTTTGCCTTTTTTATCATATGTGTATGTGTATGTTACAGTATTACGATGTATTATACGTAAAACGCAAACATCGAATACGTTGCCAATTGACGAATAATAATTTACGCAATCTTTATTGTTTTTTTTTACTTAAATTGTTTTCTCGACTTCCGACGACCCCTGCAGAAGCTTCGCGATCCGCAGTTTTGGAAATGTCGCAGGCGGATTGTATAAACCGCCGTTTTACATAACGGCTAGGCGTTTTGCAAACCAGCGCCGTTTTGTAATGCGGTGACTCGACGTTCAGCCGGATTGTTATTGCAATACGTTCTTCAATAAGGCGGCCCATGTTTAGCCGCATTGTACTACTACTAAAATTGTAGGGTAACTATACTTACAAAATATAGAATGCTAAATAAAATAAATATAAATAAAATAAACTAACCTAACCTAACCTAATCTAATGTAATCTAACCTATTATAACCTCTAAATCCTCTACTGTTTATGTTAGGCAGCGCCACGAGTGTTAAAAATCTGAATTAAAAACGACAAAGTGGCGGCTAATCTCTCGCCGTATTACATTATGTCTAGCCGTAATGAATAACGTTTAGCGCCGAATTCATTCCGGCGGTTTTTTGTTCAGCCGCATTCAATCCGGCTAAATGTTGAGCCGCCGCATTACAAAACGGCGCTGTTTTGCAAAACGGCTAGGCGTAATGTAAAACGGCGGATTTTACAATCCGCCTTCGACAGAAACACTGCATTAGACTAAGCATATGTAGTGGTGTCAGTTTGGTTTAGATTACGCATAGTGTTTTATACGTAAAAAACTTAGTAAGTCACCTGTTGTATGTAGTTGTGTACAGTTTGCAATCAACGACGCAAAAAATACGAAAACAATTACTTGATATTGACAACTATTTATATCTTAAACTTGAAAGATAAGCAAATATATAGTTAGGTTTGTGAAGCGTGTGTTTTATGATTACTTCGCGGGTGGGCGAAATGATTTTCGACTATTCACTTAATAAATAAATAAAAAAAACCTATATTTCTTACAAGAAAAACTTAACAGTGTTACAATAATTACAATTAAAAATATAACGGTTTTTTTAATAAATATTAATTACATATGATTATTCTTATTTTTCTGTAGTCTTATTTAACAGTTCATTAGTTACGCAAATGTTTCTAATTTTTTGTATCGTCATATAATTAGTTAATAAAAGGAATTTTCTGCAAAACATCGATATCCAAACATGCAGTCTACATGCAACGTACAGTCACGAACCGGGATTGTTGAGCCACTTGTCACTGTTCGCAATTTTGACGTGTAATCAATGACCGATGTGACGGACTAGATGTCAGCTATTGGATTAGTATTACACGACCAAGTTACAAACATAGGTTCAACAATCCCGGTGCGCGATGGTACTTTGAGCGATTGAAAAATACTCCCATACTTTTCAATTGCCTTAGTAAACAATCACACTACTATTACAGGATCACATGCAACTTCGACGGGAAATTAAAACTTAGACCCTTTTTGTATCAGAAAAGTCAAATTTTGGCGGATAGCTCGTTAGAGCGTTGATTGTCTAATATTTACTAGTCTACAGTGCCCCTAGTTTGGCAGTGACCGGACAAGCCACTAGATCTTTTCATAATACTTTGCGGTAGTCTTTTGTACAGTTAGCAACAAGGACGACACGGCCAAAGCGCCAAGAATATACAGGATGTACTCCGGCTCTTAGTCAACCGCATAGCGTCGCAATTTCGAACGATTGCAGGTTTTCAGACGCGTACCTATACCCGACCAGTGATTAAAATATCTGCGGTATATATACGACCTTAATATTGAGACAATAAGAGCGCGTATACACTTTTTTGGCACTTGGTGCGTGTCGTTATCTAAATATGTTTATGAAAGTAGAATGAAGTGACAATGAGGCTTCAATTGTTTTTTGTACTGTCAAATTAGGGGCTGAAACTGCTCTTGAATCACGTCTCTGACGAGTAAGAAGCGATTGATTAGAAATAAAATAAATACATAATGATTAGATTGCGACACTTAATAGCACAACCACATAACTTTCTTATTAACACAGAAACTATATTTATCGCCAGATTTTCAATTGAGAAAATAGCCAATAATCAATCGCTTCCTTCCCGGCATCGAGACAAGGGTCCCATCAATACCATTACCATGAGTTTTTGTGAATCGTAATTTAAATAACAATGGCGTACTTATAACCCGTACGAACTAACTGTGCACTTCGCTAAAATGCGACCCCTCTCCTGCTGCTCCGCGTGTACGTGCGTATAGGTGCGGTTTCGTTTTCTGCGAGCGTTGACGCGCGTAAGCTCGTATAAGCGCAAAGAACATGCAACCAGCGTTTCATACGCGCTCGTTTAAGCGCGTACACGCGTGTTCAGTTTAAAGTGGCGCGCGTGTAAGCGCGTATGCCAAAACCGAGCGTATACGCGCGTACAAAACGCCTAATAAAATCACCCTTACATTATGGTCCCATGGTAATGCTAGGATATTCATGCTCATCTACAGTAGGATACCAGCTAAGTAAGATGACAAGATGGTGATGTCGATCCTCAGGTTACCTTTACCTCTCTTGGCATTTTGTCGATGCGCTCCGTGGCCGGGAACTGGTTCAGGATCTGCTTCACGGACGGCCTGATCGGAGTTTGAGTGCGTTGGTCGTTGGCGAACGCACTCGGTGGTATGTAGATCTTATGAGCACCCTGTTTATCAGACGAGAAACATTTGTTGTTGTTTAAGCGACGCGGTGTCGTGGTGGAATAACACTACACTATTTGTTACGTAGATGTCTTAAGAGACGACTAAGGAAATATATAGGTATGCTATAGGCGAAAGGCTTGCCACCTATCATTATTATGTTTGTTCTCAAGTCTTGAATGCTTCATTGTCTTATCGATATATACCTACTTAGGTAAACATATTTATATGTTTGCGAATTGACTTAGTGAATTGTCCCATTTTTATTTATTTATTAGCTCTAACAGACATTACAAACATATTATGAACTCTTATAGGCCTTATAGCATTCCTTTTTTAACTACCGACGCAAAAAGAAATACTATTTTCCATGCAATTTGATATGACAGGCAATTTTGACACGTCGACATTGAGCCCATCGACGAGTTTCGTTTGTTACGTTACAGAACGAACTGGGTTCTATTTACGAACACCATTAGACTTTTGTTTCGATAAGCAAATTTGGAGACAAAAACAAAAGAGACCCGAATGCACTCTTCACTTCGCACATACGGGGTGTTAAGCTCGTCACAGACTACGCACATAATGATAATATTTTATCTGCGTATCAATGTCATCTTTCCATATTATGTCGGTGGTCGGTGCCAACAGATACTTGACGGTAAATCTGCGCTGTGTGTGCTCATTGAATTGTATAGGGAGCGATATAGACAGATATCTGTTCAGTAACAGTTATCTTACCGTATCTGCTTAGTGTGTGACACGCTTTACCTTATCATCGTTTATCTTACCAGCTTGTTGAACATTATGGCCCGCATGAGTCCAGCGGCACCTTCTTGGACCACGCTAAGGAGGAATGGCTCTCGGGCGCCGTCCAGCCCGATGTAATTCTGGTGCACTGAAACAATACCTTACATCAGAACTGTGGGACCATGCGCCATCTATCATCGAGTAGTAGAACTTCGAGAACAATCGTCAACGTAATCAATAGACCCCGTTATCTTGTCGCAAAGTTTTTGTTTTTCAGTAGAGTATGAATATTTTTTCTATCGACTAATGTAGGTGTCGATACTTTTTGACACTGATAATTTCCAAGAGGTGTCACTAGTGACTATTTATTACTTTTGTATTAAGATATATATAATGATAAACGAAGAAATAAAAGCCTAGGGTGAACACTAATTAGGATTACTCATATTTTTTCCACAATAGAGACGATAAACTTTACGCAACTGTAATTGTCAGTGTAAATAAGGGTTATATAGGGATTTTCGTGATGTCAAACACAACGTTTTAATTTAATTTCAGTATATACTTAAAATGAGAAAATTCAAGTGCATTGTTAAACATCGATATAAAGAAGGTCGATAAAAAAAATCATACTCTACTGAAAAACAAAATCTTCGCGACAAGATAACGGGGTCTAGTAATCAACTGTCAAATGGAAATCCAACATGGCGCTAAAGAAGTTTCAAAGATCGCATGCAACTTCCAACTTTCTCTCTGTGGACTTCGGTTCTGAGGCATAACATCTGCTGGAGAGAGATCTCTCTACTGGAGTCTGCCCACACACATTTAGCATGACTTTTATGTTAGGTATTTATAGTGACAGGTTGTTAGCCTTTTGTAAGAGCATGCAAATGCTATATACAGGGTGCTTCGGGAGGAAACCGCATAATTTTACCACCGTGTTCCTGACAATATTTAGAAACTATAATGTCATATAATGTAAGCTGAATTCGGCTTAGTTTGCCAGTAATTAACGTTTGCACACGAATCTTTTCAATTAAAAAAAAAAAAATTTTTTTGACAAGAAATGTCTTTGTGACTCTGCCAGTGCGTTTGTGCGTTGCCAGCTCATCCTAAAACATTGTGTTACTGGTGAACCAATATCAATTTATTGAGTTTGTATGAAAAGTAAAAAAAAAAGTCATATTTCGACCTATGTTCATATAACATTTTTTAATTGTTATGACCTCAGCTATACGCTGGTGAAGTTATGCGGTTTCCTCGTGAAGCACCCTGTATGTACCTAATTGTAAAAGATGCGTATTGACCGTGCCCCGTGTGGTGCCGGGTTAGAATAGCACCTCCCCCTTTCTTACCGTGGGTGTCGTAAGAGTCGACTCTGGGAAAGGGTTAGTGTATTGTGGCCGATGGGCTAACACTGTTACAGCGATATCACGTTTAACCATCTGGTTACCCTGAAATTACTAAATGTGGCACTGGATTTTTGAATTCATGTGCTCTGCCTACCCCTCTTGGGAATACAGGCGTGAGAATATGTAGGTATGGTAAAAGATGCGTATTGACGCCGTTTCGATCGTAATGACGATATTTGGGATACCGAAATGCGGTCGGTTCGTCGGGAGCACAAGGCCACAGCATTTAAATCTGGTATCAAAAAGCGTTTTGTTTGTAACGTTCTCCTTTTGCGATGGGGTGGAAATTCCTTTAAATTTCATTGTAGGATCGGACCCGCTTCCTCGAGTGGAACGGCCCGTGCCGATAAAAAAATGCTTTTTATGTTTCTGTCATTATTTCTTTTTTCTTTTCGATTACATTTTTCTTTTCTGTATCCAAGTTTCATGATCTCTGGCTTTGAGCAAATGTGCGCTTGATGGATTATTGCTCAGTTGTTAAGTATACAGGGAGGCAGTGGTTGCGTATAAAATATAGCTAAGTACAATATCAGAGTTTGTGCGTATGAATGTAATTTAAGATAGATTTGAGTTTTGAGAAAACGTAACGTTATATTTGCTTTGAATCAGATCTGTGACTTTCCATTACAAATGTTGTAAATAGTTGCAAACAATCGTAGTTGTGGCTTTCTGGTCGATGTAGTTGGCATTGTGGTCGTCGTTGTAGTTATTGACTTTTTGATAGTACTTATTGTCGTTTTAGTAGAAGTCGTCGTTTTTGACGTGACAACGTCTTAAATTAGGTTGCGGCTGGGAGTCACTTATGAAAAAGTGTAACGCTCGGTAACGTTACGATGACGTCACCGAACGAGAGAGAGGCCCGCAGTGTTAAGGAGGTGGCGCTTCGATAGTGCGAAGCCTCTATGGTATCATGTGAGACGTCAAACGCAGACATGGACAGCTGTCACGATTGGGAGTTGACGTGACAACGTCTTAAATCAATAAATATTCTACCGAGAAAAAGACGTTGTCACGTAAAATCTTCGCCCGTAAAACCGACTTTACAGGCAACCATTTTTTGACGTGACAATGTCTTAAATTAGGTTGAGCTGGGAGTCACTTATGAAAAAGTGTAACGCTCGGTAACGTTACGATGACGTCATACTATTTTTTATAGTTTTTTTTCGCCAATAGGTACCAGGGGAGCATAAATAAAAGCCGGTATAGCGTGCAATAAATAAAAGAAAATTGTACTGATTTATGAAATTTGAATACCCTTCTGTAAACTATGAGAAATCGATCAAGTTTTTTATAGTTTTTTTCGCCAATAGGTACCAGGGGAGCATAAATAAAAGCCGGTATAGCGTGCAATAAATGAAAGAAATTTGTACTGATTTATGAAATTTGAATACCCTTCTGTACAATAAAAGTGTTTAGTTACTAACGAGAAATCGATCAAGTTTTTTATAGTTTTTTCGCCAATAGGTACCAGGGGAGCATAAATAAAAGCCGGTATAGTGTGCAATAAATGAAAGAAATTTGTACTGATTTCATTTTGACGTGACAACGTCTTATAAATTGGTTTGCCGGGTGACACTTCAAGAAACTGCGTTACGCTCCGCTCACGTTATGCGCTCACAATGAGAGCGAGTGAGAGGCACGCGTTCCTTCCACTCGGGCATGGTTAGCCCGCCTAAGAGCGAGAGAGACAGACATTAAAAGTGAAAGTTACTATTATTTCATCCTTCTTCCTACTATACGAATGAATATTCACTTTAAAATTATTTTACCACTCAAAGTCGTTGTCACGTAAAACTTTCGCCCGTATACCGACTTTACAGGCAACCAGTTTTTTTTGTAGTAGTAGTGGTAGACCGGTACATGCGTTTTCTTATCTTTCGCATAATGCCTCTGTCAATGATTGCATGCACATGAACGCATATTGTGTATGTTCGCGGCTGCAGAAGTAGGTTCGACTATAGGCTATTCAATCTAAGGCAATTTTTGTTTTTCTAGAGATACAGGTAAATTGATCTAATGGCACCTTCGATAGGTGGCAGTGAATGCATCAACAATTAAAATTATCAACATCTGTCTAATGAGCTAAATGTTACAAATATTGTAAATTTAATGTACTGTCGGCCCTGAAATTGCTGCACCCCATAAGATTGTTGTTCATGAAAAAACAAGCTCGATTTCCCTTTGCCATAATATTATATTATGACAGTGCAATAGCTACCATATCATTATTGTATTTAACGTCATGTGTCATGTCAACCGTAGTGATAATTTATTAATTTATTTTGTCAAAAGTGGTAGACCACTTTCACTTTCTTAGCCGACCGTAGGTACCATCGCGAACAGGGGTTGTTGAGCCACTTAACCTATGTTTGTAACTTGGTGGTGTAATACTAATCCAATAGCTGACATCTAGTCGGTCACATTGGTCATGATTACACGTTTAAATTGCGAACAGTGGCAAGTGGCTCAACAATCCCGGTTCGTGACTGTACACTTTCTGGCCACCAAAAATACATGAAATTACGTTTCATTCATTACAGATCCCTTCCGAGAACTCCTGTAAGAATTAAGTCTTAAAATTAATTTGAATGAAACGCCCGTAAATACTTAAAAAGGTAAACTTCATCAGTGAAATGTTTTCCGACAAATAATGCTTCTCTCCGGGCAACGCGTGTTCAACATTTTTCGTTTCGTGTTACGTAGGAGTATCTAAATGCCTGGAAGCTGTACACGGAATGGTAACTAGAAATAGGCAGAGAATACGTTTGTGCCTTTGGTACCTATAAACTGGTATTTTAGAAAAAGCCCCTTCCAGCATATTTTTAGGTTTGCAAAGATGGAAGAGGTAGAATAGTGACAGGTTGCTAGCCTGTCGTCTAAAGTATACCTAAACCTATTTCCTTAGGGTCAGTTCACACCGAGACGAGACGCAACGCGGCGCTGCACGATTCTTCACGAACAACTCAAAAAATACTTTATTTATTACAAGATAAAGTTCATATTTCATTGTGAGTATTCAGAATACGTTGCGTTCCGCAGCGCGGCGCCTCGAGACGTAGCGCGGCGTAGCGTTGCGCCGCGCTACGCCGCCCCCCGCGCGGTGTACGGAAGCGGTGCTGCGCGCGCAGCGCTGCCAACTCAAAATATACTTTATTCGCTACACGATAAGGTTCACATTTCATTGCGAGCATTCAGGTACGTCGCGCTGCGCCTCGAGACGTAGCGCGGCATCGCGCTACACCGCGCTGCGTAGCGCGAAATCACCGGCCTCTTTATGCATCGCCGCGTCGCGTCTCGTCTCGGTGTGAACTGACCCTCAGTCGCCTCTTACGACATCCACGGAAGAAATGGAGAGGTGTTATTCTATCCTCCAAAAATGATGATACAAATACTAGAATGCATAACAAATATCAAAACTTTCCGTAAATAACTGCGAGTGTTAACCCAAGCCAGCCCGAGGCGTCCGTTATGTTTACTATTCCTTTGATATGCCGTCAAAAATAGCATCAACCCTTTGTTTTTCACCAGTGCAAACTTCGGCGAATTTCACAAAAAAATAGTAAATAGTTGCCCATCGTTGTTTGTTTGAAAATAGAAATATTGTTTACTAACTTCGATTTACTCATACATATAATAAGTACACCTACTCAATAGCGACAGCAGTCGAAACTTATCTAATTAGATACTTAGAAAATATGAAATGTGTACAAATACATAATATTAACCCTTAGGTAATTTGGCAGCATTAAGAACAAAACTTGCGTTCAAGCCTCATTGCCCCGTTGACATCCTACAAAAAATAATTGTAAAAAAAACAGAAAAAGATAGTCTCGTGGTATGTATGGCACACCGAACACTGCCAAATTAAGGGTTAAAAACGGACAATGTCAATAATTGTACAAACAAACAGCTATTTCACGTTTAATTGCGACATCTAGCATATTTTGCTGCGTGCGGTCGGGTTTAGAATAACACCTCCCAATTTCTTCTGTACATACATATACAATATACATACATATTCTCACGCCTGTATTCCCAAGAGGTGTAGGCCGAGCACATGAATTCAAAAATCCAGTCCCACGTTTAGCAATTTCAGGGTAACCTGATGGTTTAACGTGATAATGCAGTGACAGGTTGCCCACAATACACTAACCCTTTCCCAGAGTCGACTCTTACGACACCCACGGGAAGAAATGGGGAGGTGCTATTCTAACCCGGCACCACACGGGGTTTCTTCTGTGGATGTCGTAAAAGGCGACTGAGGCAATAGGTGAAGGCATATTTTAGGCGACAAGCTAGCAACATGTCACTATCGCACCTCTTAACTTAAAACTCAAGAAACATGCTAAAAGTGTCAATAATCAATAACCTCACCATTATCCAAAAAATCCCACCCTACAGTTCATGAAAACACCTAAAAGTTGTAATATAGAATAAACAAACGTTAATATTATCGTAATAAATTGATAAATGTAAACCAATTTTCGTGGAAATGTTTTCTTTGCGCAACCCACAGCGCAGGCTTAATAAAATATCTGTTTTAAATTTCCGGATCCGGAAAAACATGGCCGCCGTTTCAAATAAAAAGAAAACTATGACGAGGGCGCAGCGTTAGCCCGCGGATACACCCACGCACTATCTATGAAATGAAATGAAGTTAACTAATTATACATGGCAAATAATGGTAATATTATTGATTTTTTTTAAATTCTGAATTCTGAATAATCTCCATTTCTTCCGTGGATGGAAGCGGCGACTAAAGACATAGGTTAAGGTATATTTAGGCGACGGGCTAGCAACCTGTCACTATTGTACATGTCACCTTAAAACCTAAAAAATAGATACTAGAGGTGGCCACAAAACATGAAATAGTAAGTAAGTAAAAAAAAAAACTCCTCGAGTTAAGAAAAATGGGAGGTGTGTTACTGGAAAACAAAAAAAGAAACATTGTAACAAGGGAACGAGCTGGTGTGAAAGTAGATTATAGTGATTAGGATAGAAAAAAGTATGATTACTAAACATATTTAGATACTCGGAGAGTGTGGATGAGTGTACTGGAGGGGTATGACCTTGACGGACGTTCTGTGACCAAATCGGGGACGTTTTAGAAACAGGTCAGGTCAAGAGTACCCGAAACCCACGAGCATGTATTAAGAGGTTGATGAATGTGGATGGAGCCAAAGAGTGCTTATGGACTAGACCTAACCCATAGAGGATAGACCCAATAGAGAAATAATGTTAGCCACCCAGGCCCGCAAACAATTAGTGGTTTGCCACTTATTGACGTCACCGTCACTGTCACTGAAACTGTATAGAGCCAATAACCGTAGAGAAACGACACTAACATTACGCGCGGTCTTGGGCCGGCCAATAAGAGCACAGCGGTCGCCTCGATGGTTTGGCGGAATCGTCTCCGAACAACCAAAATGACATTAGTACTCTATTGGGTCTGTCTATACCCGAAACATATGGATCTAAACTATTTAAGACGTAGTTTCATGTTCAAAACGCTAGTTTAGTCTGTGCTTGACATAAAATATGTTTTGTTTGTTTGCTCGTCGCCATGGTGATATCCAGTCCTAGTATTAGGTGCTAGCTAACACCTTACGATTACACTATCTTCAAATCAAACTTGTTATAAAAACCCGTAATAGTTAAGCACCATACAAGCTTGTTATAAAATACTTAATACTTAAGTCGAAGCACCATATTATCAAACCGCGTTTAATCTTAATTTTTATAGTTGTAGAGTTATTTTGAATAAACACTTGTATATTGTTTTTCACTGCTTTTGTTATATTTACTGACAACAACCGCGTTTAGAAAGGGATTGAGCTCATAATGTCATTTTTGAACTAATTAATGCATGATAATGACATTGTCAGTGGTAGAGTATGCAGATAAACTAAATTGTTATTTTGGTACAATGAAGTTCTAAAGCATGGAAAAAATATCAAATTATACAACGTTTTTTTTATTGATTTCTTCAGATCAAATAGAGTTACTTTCTTAAACCTTTACTTAAAATATGATTTTTTAACTTGCATACAAAAGTATTTTTCAATAGCTACGCCAATTTGATAAAGCGAAATAATTGTGATTAGTGACAGATTTGTCAGATACGATATTTACTATTTTTTATTAAACAAATGACAGTATTTACCGGAAATAGATTTTAAATATGCAAATCATATTCAGCTATTAATTCTAATTATCTGTAGGGGTCTGCACTTATGAAGATATCAAAGATTGGTTTATGATTATATTTATTCATTTATTAAGTACAATTGTGCTAACGGTACTCTCGAATCCCTTTCTAAACGCGGTTTGATCTTATGATTATGACCACACCCCGTTATAAAGCGGCTTGTATCCTGAGTTGTTCATCGTACGGTCGCCGTACGTCTTCCAAACGACTTCGGTCACGTCGCTTTTACAGTAGACGGTTCTACAAGACTGGACTATAGTGTCATTTACACTGTTACGACTCAATGTAGTAGCTGCTTGTGTGTGGAAGTGTTGGTAGTTCGTTGAAATCAAACAATCTATACTAATATTATAAAGCTGAAGAGTTTGTTTGTTTGTTTGTTTGTTTGAACGCGCTAATCTCAGGAACTACTGGTTCG
>BHDV01021120.1:449899-473326 GCA_005406045.1 Adoxophyes honmai
AAAAAAAAAAAAAAAAAAAAAAAAAAAAAAATTAGGTCGAATTGAGAACCTCCTCTTTTTGAAGTCGGTTAAAAATAATTTGTCCTCATTAGACCGTTCCTGTTTCCGAACGGTTGATTCCCGGACCGATAAGCGAAGCTCGTCTACTCAACGGTCCGTGTTCTATCGCAATATTAGCTTAATAAAATCAGGCGCAATGATATTTTAAATATTTGCCCGTTAAAACATTTCCTTTATTGCTTCTCTCGCAATTCGATAAGCCCAAGTTTGCTTTTTAATGTATGTCTTTTGAGCTCAATTAAGTTGATTTTTGTACATTGAATTTTTATATTCCGTGTGGTGTCGGATTTAGAATAACACCTCTCCATTTCTTCCGTGGATGTCGTAAGAGGCGATTAAGGTTAAGGTATACCTACTTTGGGCGACGAGCTAGCAACCTGTCACTACTGTAACTGCCACCAAGTTTTCGAGTTCGCAGTGCCTAAAAATGTACTTTAACCTATTTCTTTAGTCGCCTCTTACGACATCCACGGACGAATTGGAGAGGTGTTATTCTAAACCCGAGATCAAACGGAACACGAAAATTAAATCATAATATTATTATTTTCATTATTTCAATGTAATGATTAAATCAGCTACTGGCAACTCTACGCGGTTAAACCGGTTTTTGAGTCAGCGCCGTCTAACGGGTTATTAACTGGGACTTAATAAGTTTCAATTTCGCGTGAAAGCAGGTAAAGGTAGAAAGAGAACTATTTTTTACATACATACATATACTCACGCCTATATTCCCATGAGGGGTAGGCAGAGCAACTATTTTTTTAAAACTAAAAATACTTTTGTTCGCGAGCGGACCTTCTGCACGTAGTACTTAATACCATTATTACCTTTTCTGTGCGTAAAGCGTGTCAAACACTAAGCAGAAACCGGAACAGATATCTGTCAATATCGCTCCCTATACAATTCAATGAGGTAACACGCAGCACAGATTTACCGCCAGGTATCTGTTGACACCGACATATGGAAAAATGGCATTTATACGCAGATCGTACATGCGTAGTCTGTGACGGGCTTAAACGTAACGCTTGGCAGAGTAGGCAGAGCACATAAAACGATACTCGTAAACTAATCAAGACTAATATCAAGTTTCGTAACCCGTGTGCTGTTAGGTTTGCAATTGTTTGTGGAATTCGCGTTTGCCACCATTTTGCCGCATAAATGCTATCTATATTTATATATAATACACATTTAGGTATGTGACTGTCCATAATTACTAATTAGGCTTATGCCTCGCCACCTCGCATTTTGCTCTACATTTCAACGACATATTGTCGTCGTCGGCCTGCGGAGCGCGTTGCTGAATAACGACAGGTTGTCGTGCGTGTCGCTGAATGGTTTGCCTTTCATTATGCAACACTTACATAAAATTATTATTTATACACATTGACGTACAATAAACAACTAGACTCCCAATCACACTCAAAAAATGTCGGAAGCAAAAGTCTGCACACGCGTCAACTGTGCAGAGTTTTGGTTCAGTTGTCTTTCGACGCGCGTGACGTTATCACTACTTCTAATTGTCGTGTACAATTGTCATTAAACATTACTGCTACAAAATAAGGTGTTAATTTGAATGAATGTTGTTCATGATATTTGTATGTGTTGATGTACATACACAGACAGCGCCACTCGGACGTTTTTTGAGGAATTTTGTTAAACGATTGGGAGTCTAGTTGTTTATTGTTCGTCAATCTTTATACATTACGGTTTCAAAACTTAAAAGTGAATAGAAAGAAACATCTACATATTCAAGTGAAAACTCCCTCAGCTCTGGTTTGAATTACATCAACATTAAAAGTCGCATTCAACAATCGCGTGACCTAGGATTGTGAACGTTGGTACGTTTAGCAATTTACTTTAGTGCCTGATTCGTACTTTGATCGGGCCCTCGAGATTATATTTACTCCCTTTTAACTTAGGCTTGCCGCAGAACATCGGCATTTCTTTGCACAACTTAAAGACGTTTTCAGGCGTTTTTACCCGACCTTTGTGAATATTGTTGACAGTTCAGTCACACCGTGTCACCACTAAGCTAAGCGTCCACTTGTCGGTATCGTACGCATCGGACGTATCGCACGCAACGGATTGTACCTAGTATTCTTTGTATAGAAACTCATACAAGTGCGTCCACCTCTCCGCATTGTACGCATGGCATTTCGCCATACATCTGATTGAATCCGATGCGTCCGATGCGTGCGATGCGGACCTGTGGACGCTTAGCACTAGACCCCGTTATCTTGTCGCAAAGATTTTGTTTTTCAGTAGAGCATGAATATTTTTTTATCGACCTTCTTTATATCGATGTTTAATAATGCACTTGAATTTTGTCATTTTTAGTACATATGTCACCGGAAAATAACACATTCCGTAAGTTTATAAATTTCCTAGGAAGTTTATAAACTTTCGTAAGATTCCAAACGGGAGACAAATTGTATTATTTTACGGCCGCATTTTCGTGAAATAATCAATTTACGTTAGGTTAGGTTAGGTTAGATTATGTTAATTTAGATCAGATTAGCTTTATTTATGTTAGATTAGGTTAGGTTAGGTTAAATTATATTCAATTTTGCAAAAATGTGGGCGTAATAACATTTTTTGTCTCCCGTTTGGAATCTTACGAAAGTTTATAAACTTCCTAGGAAATTTATAGACTTACGGAATGTGTTATTTTCCGGTGACACATATATACTGAAATTCAATTAAAACGTTTTGTTTGACAATGTGTGTGGGAAAGACTAACAGAGAGATCTGTCTCCAGGCAGATGTTATGAATGGGGACCGAAGTCCACAGAGCTAGAAGCTGTGTATAATTATGCAACAGATCTTCGAAACTTCGTTAGCGCGATGGAGAACACTTCGACAGCTGGTAAAGTTTGTCGAAGAAGTTCTACTATTTGACGATAGATGGCGGTGGCGTCACTACACGTGCAAAAGTCATGGTTTTGTCTATATATTTCCAGTTGTCTCCCTGCCTCATTTGGGAATACAGGCGTGATGAAGTAGGTAACATGTATTCAACTACATTTTCGTAAGGACTCACAACAAAGTATTTTTATGCTTTATGATGAAAAACACATTGAATCATTAGAGAGGAGTCCATTCGTGCTGATTTGAAGTAGGCAGTGTAGTAGCTAGCCTTTCAAAAAGCGCTTTTCAAAAATGAATGATATAAAACTAGATTATGGGTTCCCCATTTATGCGTCCGCCCAGGGTCTGCGCTCTGTGCCTGGGCACCGTTGGCACCACCCCACTTACGGCACTGGAAGTATGTAAAGCCTGCACCAATATCTGGTAAATAAGGCTGCACAAACACCTGATACGACTCTCTTACTAGTGACAGTAGGACGTGTCAGACATTTTTGCACGCTCCGTCATGGCAGATATTAATACTGGTGACTGTACCATCGCAAACCGAGATTGTTGGTCCACTTACCTCTGTTTGTAACTTGGTCGTGTAATACTAATCCAATAGCTAACATCTAGTCGGTCACATCGGTCATTGATGACACGTCTATGCGAACAGTGGCAAGTGGCTCAACAAACCCGGTTCGTGACTGTACCTATAAGTCCGCTGTACGAACACTTTTAAAACTTTTCACTCATTTAATTGCACAGCGTCAGATCAAACGTGTTTTAACTTGCGAACGGCGCATTTACGTCGAACCGCGTATTCGGTAGGTAATACAAGTTGTCAGAAGTGGTTCGAGCAGACTTCTGTTTCCAAGTGTTTGCAGGGGAAAACTTCGCTTGTTCAGCGATTCGGTGGAGTTATGCGGAGTCGAACGGGGAATAAGTTTTATAGCTAATTATTGGACTAGACAGGAATCTGCACCCGTTTATGTCAATAAAGACCCTTAATTACGGACTAAGTAGCAAAGAGTTACTTGAGCATCACAACCCATTAATTCACATTGAAGTCCGCATAAAAAATGACTACATACGTACATACATAATCTCACGCCTTTATTCCCAAGAGGGGTAGGCAGAGCACATGAATTCAAAAATCCAGTGCCACGTTTAGCAATTTCAGGGTAGCCAGATGGTTAAACGTGATATTGCAGTGACAGGTTGCTAGCCCATCGCCCACAATACACTAACCCTTTCCCAGAGTCGACTCTACTACAAAAAAATTACTAGCTAGTTACTAAAATGATAACGAGAGAAGCGGCGTGTCGGTCGCCAAGCTACTGGTAACCCGAGTTTCTGTGTTTGGGTTACCAATTTAGCGACTTTGTTGCTCAAAGTGATGACTTTTGGTCAAGTCTTAGCGACTAGCGATGTATTGATAAATGATTAGATATACCTATATACACTCACGCCTATGTTCTCAAATGGTGTAGGCAGAGCACACGAAACGTGACATAGACAATTGATTAGATAATTTAATCGGGACTAAAAATACGACCGACCGGGATGCTCCAGGCACCTCCAGACGTGTTGTCAAATAGGCGCTCACCAGGGAAAAGGAAAAACACGAAACAAAAAATCTTTTATGGATATTTTCTCTGAACTCTTCATTGTTCAAGTGTTCACCTACAAGTCCAAAAGTATCCTGTATTTCTATGGTACTTTTAATTGTAATTGAATAAACATTGCCTCTTCAATTTAAAGATAAGACAGTCCCTAATTTTATGAGGAAATCCTTATTAAAAAAACAACTATGCCTTATTTCGAAGATAAAATAATATTTCTCTTAGGTAAGGACTTAAAACAGCTCTCCTCCCACAACAGGCCCGTAGATTTACCCATCGTTATTACATAAGTAGATATTTAAAGATTTTGACGCTTGTCAAAGTGAATATAAAATGTCTGGGAATAAAAAATTGGTCGAAAATCATGCTCTACCAATTCATGTAACGCAGTATCTTCCTGCCAAGAGCAATACCGCGCATTAGTGATCGTCTGGACATCAAATTACGACTCGCGGGCCTCAAACAGCTTACTAAGGTAAACGTCCCTGTGCTGTACACTGACCCAACTTGGCACTTGCAACCTTATGTCATAGTAAGACAGGGCGTTAAGGCGTCAAGCATTGGTACTTTTACCCTACGTCATGGCGCGAGGTAAACTAAATCTTTCACAGCACAAGAGGCGTCACAAAATGACAGCTAGTCCGTCACTAGACCCCGTTATCTTGTCGCGAAGATTTTGTTTTTCAGTAGAGTATGAATTTTTTTTTATCGACTAATGTAGATGTCGATACTTTTTAACACTGATAATTTACAAGACGTGTCACTAGGTACTTTTATATTAAGATATATATAATAATAAACGAAGAAATAAAAGCCTAGGAAGAACACTAATTAGGATTATACTCATTTTTTTTCCACAACACAGACGATAAACTTTACACAACTGTACATTGTCAGTATAAATAAGGGTTATATAGGGACTAGCTTTTGCCCGCGGCTCCGCTCGCGTTAATTTCGGGGTAGCACAGAAGAGATAGCTCATCCCATATACCAATTTATAGCTTTCTACATATAAAATTGCGGTATTCTCCACAAACTTCCACCTCTCACTTTAGTGAAATGGGGAGTTTTGAAGAGACAAAAAGTAGCCTATGTCACTCTCCATCCCTTCAACTATCTCCACCCAAAAATCACGTCACTACGTCGCTTCGTTTAGCCGTGAAAGACTGATAAACAAACAAAGTAAACAAACACACTTTCCCATTTATAATATTACCTAGTATGGATTTTAATTTATATCCCGTGTGGTGCCGGGTTAGAATAGCACCTCCCCCTTTCTTCCCGTGGGTGTCGTAAGAGTCGGCTCTGGGAAAGGGTTAGTGTATTGTGGGCGATGGGCTAGCAATCTGTCACTGCAGTATCACGTTTGATCATCTGGTTGCTCTGAAATCGCTAAACGTGGCACTGGATTTTTGAATTCGTGTGCTCTGCCTACCCCTCTCGGGAATACAGGCGGAGGATATGTATGTATGTGTATTTTAATTTTGCGCGCTATTCGAGGGCGTTTTAGTAAATAGTAAAAAGACAATTAATCTTCTTTCAAAGCTGAAGAGTTTGTTTGTTTGTTTGTTTGAACGCGCTAATCTCAGGAACTATCGGTTCGAACTGAAAAATTATTTGTGTGTTGGTTAGACCATTTATTGAGGAAGGCTTTAGACTATTATAACATCACGCAGCGACTAATAGGAGCGAAGAAAATATTGGAAAATGTGGAAAAAACGGGGGGGAATAGCATGGGAATAGTCACTCATCCACGCGGACGGAGTCGCGGGCACAGCTAGTTATTCATAAACCAACAATGTATCAAAACATTTAAACATCCAAATAGGTTTTATGTGGCCAAGTGGCTAGCTGGCTGGTGATAATATGCCGTAAATAATGTCAAAATTTGTCAGTTCAGTATAAATTTTGACAGCCGCGTATCTTAGGGAATAAGGGTTAATTTATTAACGAAATGTAAGTAACTTTCGCCGTAACGACATTAGTGCTGAATAATATAAAATACCTATTTTACTCGCAAAAAAGCGGGAGACGTATGAAAATCAGCGGCGCTTCCGTCGTTCTTGAGCTAAATAGAGAAGGTTTTAATAAAAACGCGTAAGATGTATGAAATATTGCGGCGCTTACTGTTTTTTGGAGTTGAAAAATTTGTATGGGTGAACGATTTTTTAGTTTTTTAGTATGTTACACTATTTTTTTCCACACTTTCTCATCTTACAAACCTTCCCTGAACTTCAACGAACATTTAAAAAAAAGAATTGGCCAAATCGGTTCGTGCGTTCATGAGGTATTTCGTCAGGAAGGAAAACACGACTTATTTTTATATAGTAGATTTTCGTGATGTCAAACAAATCGTTTTAATTGAATTTCAGTATATACTTAAAATGAGAAAATTCAAGTGCATTATTAAACATCGATATAAAGGTCGAAAAAAAAATTGTTCATACTCTACTGAAAAACAAAATCTTCGCGACAAGATAACGGGGTCTATCCGTCACATACTGAGTGACTCTGGATACGTCATCAGGGCAATCAGGGATAAAAATAATTGAATAATCCGTATCCATACATCTGTTTGTACAAATATGAATTGCTGTTCGTTATGTCTCACTAAATTCGAGAACGGGTGAACTGTTTTGACAAATTTTCATCTTGAAATAAGGTAAAGTCACCGGTCATGGACAAAGAACCAGTAATGGACAATGACTCTCATTTACCACCCACTAAGGAAAAGTCATTTGTTTTACAACAATTAATTTACAACTCTATGGAGTCTATGGTCTTTAAATTATGAAGGAAGTGTCCATCACTGGTGTTTGTCAACTTAAACCGTCCATAACTGGTGACTTTACCTTAGTTGTGGAAGTCCAGGGAAGGTTTAAAATGAGTATAGGTTTTACTAACACACATGGACAATATTTTTGCTTTCGCCACATACTCTTTGACTTTTTACGATGTACGATGAAGACGAAGAACGTGAATTATGAATTAGTATAAATTGTACACGGCGCATTTAAATTTAATTTTTCTTTACCTCATCCTTCTCCCCGAGCGAGTTGCCATTCTCCAGGCGGTAGCGACGGACGTGGTTGTCTGCCCCGGCGTCGCTCGATCCAGACAGCTGTAACAAAAACAAATTTAATGAGCTTGAATCAAGGTGTTTAGGTAAACAGAGGGATCGAATGACGGAACCGCTCTTCTCCACAAACTTTATTTAACCCCCGACGCAAAAACGACGGGGTGTTAAAGCCCTAACAGACGACCAAAGGTTTGGTCCGAACCACGAACTTGGTAGGCTCCAAACCAAATTCGAACGTGTGTTCAGCGGTTGGCCGAACATTTGTTTTGTTGTGTTGTTTTGGAATCAACCAAGTTCGTGGTTCGGACCCAACCAAATTTGGTCGTCTGTTAGGGCTTTTATAAGTTTCACGTGTTTGTGTGTGTGCGTGTGTCTGTCTGCGGCATAGTAGCTCCAGTAGATTTTGTTTTTTTTAAGTTTAATTACTCGGAAATGTTTTTAGCTATAGCTAAGATGGCCGCCGCCACAAAATGGCGGATCACATATATTTCGCCACAATTCCCTCAATAATAATGAGTGAGTGTTTGATTAGTAGAATAGTCGGTACGATAAATTTCAAATACAAGATGTCCACCGCTACAAAATTTCGAAATAACGTCGGTGTTTTCAACTTTTCTATGTTGGTTAGGTTATTTAAGTACGCCAAATTTTTAGTAGGTATGGTAATAATTAATAATCAGTATAATAACACCTATATTTTCCGTGGATGTTGTATGAAGCGAATAAGGAAGAAGGTTACGTTTTCATACCAATTTTTACATACATACAAATACATACAAGCATCGCGCTTACTTCCTGATAGGGTAATCAGAGCCCAAGAAATGTTACAAAGTTAAAACTATGACTATTTCACGTTTTGTTACATTATCTTAATGTTAGGTTTAAGCTTAAACATAGATGTAAGAAGTATAATAGAGACAGGTTGCTAGCCTGCCATCTAAAATATACATTAACCTATTTTCCGTAGTTGCCTCATACGATATCCACGGAGGAAAGGGTGAGTCATAATTTTAAACCCAACACCACACAGGTATGGTGAAAAAGTGTAATTAAGATAGAGAAAGTACAAATAGCAGTAAAATAAAGAGGAACAAAAAACGTGAGAGATACCGCAGCTCGCTAGCCTGACAGCGTAATGCCAGAACTTGACAGCTGCGCTATCTGGTGTCGGATTTAAACTAAGAATTAATAGCCACTTTTAGCTCAATTTTATTTTAACCCTTAATTTCACATTGTATGGTATGCCAAACATACCTACCACGAGAACTATTTTTTTTTTACATTTTTTTTTTGTAGGATGACAACGAGACAATGAGGCTTGAAAGCTAGTTTTGTTCTTAATGCTGCTACTTTAAGAGTTAAATGGGTATAATAGTTCCCCGTGTGGTGCCGGGTTAGAATAGCACCTCACCCTTTCTTCCCGGGGGTGTCGTAAGAGTCGACTTTGGGAAAGGGTTAGTGTATTGTGGGCGATAGGCTAGCAACCTGTCACTGCAATATCACATTTAACCATCTCGTTACCCTGAATATGCTAAACGTAGCACTGGATTTTTGAATTCATGTGCTCTGCTTACCCCTCTCGGAAATACAGGCGTGAGAATATTTATGTATGTGTAATAGTGACAGATTGCTAGACTGTCGCCTTATTATTTAAACGTATTTAAGCATTATTTAACCGGTGTGGTGTCGGTTTAGTTTAGGGTCGGTCACCTGTCCATTTTTTCCATTGATGTCGTAAGAAGCGACTAAGGGAATAGATGTAGGTATGAATTAGGCGTCATCCTACTGTCTCTATTTTATCTTCTATCTGTTTTTGAACCTAAAAGTATGCTAGAAATGGCTGCGAAGCGTCAAATTGACCAGGTTTTGACTTTGAAACGTTTTTTATGCTCTATACGCCATTTGGGGATACAGGCTTGCTGAGGTATGTGTGTAAGGCTCAATTCACACCAGAAGAGCAGCGCAGCGCGGCGTAGCGGAGCGCAGTTTCAGTGTCATGAGAATTCCAACTTTATTTTCATTACAATAAGACTTATTATCGCATGAGAAACTCTAACGATGCGCGCGGATGCCCGCTGATCCGCAGTAATTCCAGCGCATTCCATAAACAAAGCCGTGCGACTGCGCGAGCTGTCGCGGGAATGCCCGAGGATGCTCGAGTAGTCGCGACGGCCGCTGTCAATACATACGTCAATATGTCAATAATTATGTAAATTCCAGCGACTTCCTACGCATTCCAGCGGCTTCTCGATCAGTCGCAGGAATCCTCGCGCATTCTCCACGGAGCGGGTCGCTGCGCTACGCCGCGCTGCGCTGCTCTTCTGGTGTGAATTGAGCCTTAATCTATTTCCTTAGTTGCCTCATACGACAGTCATGATTCATGGAAACAATTAGTTGTTATTCTAAACCCGACACTACTCGGGGAGCTTCTATCGATCATTCCGTAACCCTGAATCAGCTCTTTAGAGGTCAAGACCCTTGAGGGACTCAGCTGCCAAATAAATGAAGAACGAATTTTCATTTCGCCAAATATTAATAGAATTTTAATCCTTTCTTGAGCTTTAAATTATCAGCTCTAATCGCCTTAAGAACAACAGTTTTACTGAAGAGGCAGTAGACGCTTTTAGAAATGATGGCGACGGTACGATCGGTATCGAAAAATCGATTTCTGTACTTTCTTGCAGCGACATTATAAATTTCTAGCTAGTAGTTTCCTTGTCTGGTGTCAGGGTAGAATCCCATTTCTTCCGTGGATGTCGTAGATGACTAAGAACAATAGGTGTAAGTGAAGGTGTAAGTGTAAGTGAAGGTTAGGTTAGGGAAGTGGTTGCGAAGCGTGAAATAGTCATAATCATGCTTTTGTCTGTCACGGTTCGTATGCTTTGCCTACCCCGTTTAGGAACGTAGGCGTGATTGTAAGTATGTAGTAGTTATCCCACTAGAGAGACAATGTCATTTCGGTTGTTCGGAGACGATTCCGCCAAACCATCGCGGCGATCGCTGTGCTCTTATTGGCCGGCCCAAGATCGCGCGTAACGCTAGTGGCTTTTTCCTCTATGGTTATTGGCGCTGTACAGTTTCTGTAACAGTGACGGTTGAATGTATAAGTGAAAAACCATAAATGATTTGCGGGACTGGGTCGTCATTAGGTATTATCCGTCTAGTGGCTTTTTTGTCTATGTAAATTTCTTTGGTGTCTATTTGCGAGAGAGGCGTGTTGGTAGCAGCAGTTGATTTAAATATGTAGACTCAGGATGTTTTAAGTTGTAGCACAGACGGCGGACTTTTTTGCGATTGAATCTGCGGCGCACAAAAAGTCTACATGGATTATATGCATTGTGCGCCGGACTTTTTGCGCGTCGTGTGCGTTACAGCATAGGATCTAATTTTAACCCCGATGCAAAAACGACGCCTTGTTATCACAGACTAAAAAGTGCGTCACGAATAGTCTGTCGTCTAAGGCACTTAAAAAAGTGTCTTCGCTGACCCGGCGTCGGACGTAGCGTTTGCTATACAGTTTGGTTGATGTGAACCGTGACTACATTGTGTTGTTTCTATGTTTATAGTTGTTTAATTTTGCCCTATGGGCTGATGTAACATTCTAGTATGAAGCCCCTTTCAAAATAAATACATCAAGGCAATCTGAAACTCATTATGAAATTCAAATTATTCGACCGTAGGCAACACTTTAGGAAAATGTGATTAGTTACTAGAGGCGCAGACAAGAACTCATTCCAGTTTCTCGGACATCCTAGTAATAAAATGAGTGATGCAAAATGTCCATTGAAACATGTCCGAACGAGCACTGCATTCGTATGAAATCCAAAACTAGGACATGCGCTAACCTAGTTCCAGCTCGTGGTTTCGGTTTCTATTCGAATTTCAGTAGGTCCATTTAAATGAAACTTGCGTTGAGAAATCGTACAACCCATTTTCCGAGCACGAGGGCTGCTAACACGGGAATTCTAATCCCGTTTTAGTCGGACTAAGCTCACGGATGGCTAAAACTTTTAGCCTAAAAGTGAGGCTAGGGGATTAGTCATAGTCATAGCATCGGATGCGACTGTGCTATTCAGCCTTTGACACGTCAAACGTATGCTTCTCAATGGACTTCGGGCCGAGTGTGAATCGAATATTAGCTTCTAGTAGGGCTTCCAATCCCGCCTGAATTCAATTGCGGTATTTAGAGGACTACGAATTTTTGATTCCCGCGGGATCTCGGTATTTGCGGAATCTCGGTATTTGCGGGAGGGAGCATATTGAAAATATTCAAATGAATAAAACTGTTTATTATAAGAAAAAATAGAGTTAATAAAATTTAAAAAGAAAATTAATAATCGCCAAAAAAAAACATTTTTAAACTCCTAAATGATTACTTAATTATTAATTTAGTCAGCTTTTATTTTTAACTGAAAATCTTTCGACACGCATGCATTCAGTCACGCGATTCCGCGGATCCCGCGCCCGTATTCCCGCACCACGCGGGATTGCAAATTGGAAGTCTTAGCTTCTAGCGCTGTAACTTGTGCCAGTGGTGTTAGTTTCTCGTTTGGCCATTGGATACGGTGCCACGAGAAGAACTGCTTGGATGTGAAACTCAATAGTATAGGATCAATTCTCAGAAAGCGAGAATCGTGGATATATTTTGGCCTAGCCTTTCAAACAGACGATCGTGTGTACACAGCGCAAAATCGCATTTAAAATCCCTGAGTTAGCAAGGATCGAGCCGTCCCATACCTGGGGGAAACAACAGTCTCTAAATATCATGCTCTTTAGATTCATCTGCAATTTCAGTTATGTATCTTAAGTTGTTTAACATAAGCAGAGTATCAGAATGAAAGAAATAACGATGCACTTTTTAGGATCTAAACTGAATCGCATCTAGACGTTGTGAGCCCGTAGGATGCTTGTGCCTGGTAACAAAATGTATGAAAATTATCTAGCCAAATACCTACGTTCCACTGAGTACAAGCTTCTTCTCAATATGAAGAGGGATTAGGCTATAGTTCCCACGCGTGCCCGATGCGGAGAGAACTTCACACACAGCATTGAATTAGGTACTTCGTATCGGTGTGCTAGTGGTAAACATCAAATTCAATTTCGCAAATCCCAGAAATGCAGAGTTGCGGGTCTGATATTGGAATTTGCATGAGTGGCCACAGGTCAAATCGCTAGGCTACCACGTTCATTACTTACAAGGTGTTTACTCACGCTTTCTTTATTGCACTACTACAATTGGCCGTGAGGTGCCGAGTTAGAACAGCACCTCCCCCTTCCTTCCCGTGGGTGTCGTAATAGGCGACTCTGGGAAAGGGTTAGTGTATTGTAGGCGATGGGCTATAGCAACCTGTCACTACAATATCACGTTTTACCATCTGATTACCCTGAAATTGCTAACATGGCACTGGATTTTTGAATTCATGTGCTCTGCCTACCCCTCTTGGGAATACGGGCGTGAGGATGTGTGTGTGTGTGTGTCTTTATTACAGTTTTTTGTTGATTTGCTGGTTTAAAGCGGTCTAAACGGGCTGAATTGGCGGAATCTCCGTTACCCCACCCACGACGTTAAGCAAGCAACACAGCAAACCTAATAGGACTTAATTAGTGTAGTTCAGCGGAGCGCATGTCGCCTCCTATTAGCTGAGCTGTCTAAACACCCAGCCACGATTGCCCGTTACCGACAAATAATTGCCAGTACATTGCGTGCGGGGTAATTCGCTCACGCGCGTGTTTAGAGTCGAACGAGCATTGAAAAGGGACTTTGTCAGTTGTGTCGCCAGTCGCGCTTCGTAGTCGGTGTAAGGTTTACGTTCTCGCGTCGATTTAATGGTACATAGGTACACAGTGGAATAATACGTCAATTTTATCAGTCTTGACAGTTTTCGTCGCTCCTAGTTTGGGTAATCTTGGCTTCGTACGGATTTTTCAACGAAGAATTGAAATACGGGGTCTTTTTCGACAAAGCGCCGAAGATTTGATACGAACTTTCTGTGCGAGGCGTAACTGTAATCTGTGTAGTAGAAATTGTGATTTAAGAGTTAGTTTTTTTGAATACTGTAAGTATTGGGATATAGTTAATAGTTACCTACCAAGAGAACAATTGTACCAAGCTACTAGTACCATTTTCAAAAGTGTACCTGACCTGATATCTGTCAACATCGCTCCCTATACAATTCAATGAGCTAACACACACTGCGTAGATCCGTACCAATATATAAATGTGAAAGTGTGTTTGTTTGTTTGTTTGTCCGTCTTTCACCACTAAACGGAGCGATGGATTGACGTGATTTTTTAGTTAGAGATAGTTTAGGGCATGGAGAGTGACATAGGCTACTTTTTGTCTCTTCAAAACCCCCCATTTCCCTAAAGTGAGGGGTGGAAGTTTTCAAAGTAGAAAGCTATAAATTGGTACGTGTGCTATCTCTTCTGTGATTCCCCTAATTAAACGGGAGCGGAGCCGCGGGCAAATGCTAGTAACTTATATTTTACCGTCAAGTATCTGTTGGCATCGACATATGGAAAGATGGCATTTATTATTGTATATGCTTAGTCTGAGACACGCTTAAGATGTGTTTTAGATTTAGACGACAGGCTAGCACCTTACTTAAAACCTAAAAATATATACTTAATGTATAAGTAACGTTCATGTATGTCTGCTCCGTTTAGGAATACGGACGTGAAGACAAAGATTGTATACCTAAGGCGCAGCGCTGACGACAGACTTTTTGTGCGATCGAGTCTGCCGCGCACAAAAAGTCTGCGTGGATTTTATGCATTGTGCGCCGGACTTTTTGCGCGTCGTGTGCGTTACTGAGTATAATTCCATAGGTGCTACTTTCACAGACTTTAAAGTCCGTCGCGGATAATCTGTCACCTGTGCGGGGCCTAAGGTGTAACATATCCCCTTGGTAATAAATAATTAACGTAATTTATAGTTTTTATACCAAGGATTAGGGTAGGTATAATTAGCGAGAGAAGTATGTCAGAATAGAAGCGAATGGCGCTCTGT
This sequence comes from Adoxophyes honmai, assembly GCA_005406045.1. Lineage (NCBI taxonomy): Eukaryota > Metazoa > Arthropoda > Insecta > Lepidoptera > Tortricidae > Adoxophyes > Adoxophyes honmai. The sequence goes on from BHDV01021120.1 coordinate 464,520, forward strand.
TGTCTCTGCCTACCCCGCAGGGAATAAGGCGTGACGGTTATGTATGTATGTATGTATGTATGATTAGGGTAGGTACAGTCAAGGAAATTGATTACTGTGCCACTTTGTACCTTTTCACAAGAAATGTCACTGTGACATACCATACTTTCTACTAATCAAAGCAATATGAAACTCACTATGAAAAGGTTCAAAGTGGCACAGATATCAATTTCCTTGACTGTACATGAGTATTTGTCGCAATAGTCACGATCATTAAATGAAAAATAATGAAAATGGGTTTAGGTATTCTTTAGGCAACTAGCTAGCCTGTCCCTATTATTATACTACCTCTTACATCTCTTTTAAAACCCAAAATGATGCTAGAAATGGCTGCGAAGCGTGAAATCACGGTTATGTCTATTTCACGTTTCGTGTGTTTACCTACCCCATTTAGTAACATAGGCGTGATTATATATATTATGTATGTATGAAAGTATGTATGAAAATTGCATTTAGTGACAAGATACCTAATAGACGATTGAGTAGTAAAATATATGCCGACATAATTCGTTTGAACTTGAAACGAAACGCTTCTCAAGGTCAACGCGGCGTCATTAAAAATAATGAAGTTAATTGCAATTAAAATATATAAGTAATTATATATTAACTAAGATTCTGAATTTAAGCGCCTGGTTCTAAAAGATCTGTAAGCCACGAATTCCAGACGGAACGCTATAGACTTTACTTCCTATCAAAATGAATACGATCGCAGCCTGACATAGGTAAAAGTTTAGTACATACTCGTACTTACTTACTTATTCTCACGCCTGTATTCCCAAGAGGGGTAGACAGAGCACATGAATTCGAAAATGCAGTGCCACGTTTAGCAATTTCAGGGTAACCAGATGGTCAAACGTGATATTGCAGTGACAGGTTGCTAGCCCATCGCCCACGATACTCCCTTTCCCAGAGTCGACTCTTACGACACCCACGGGAAGAAAGGGGGAGGTGCTATTCTAACCCGGCACCACACGGGGTGTTTAGTATATCTTCGTAGTAATTTGTAAAACACCAACATTCTCACATGGCTAGGTATACATATATACGCAGCTTATCCGTATGGTATCGGATTTAGATTAACACCTCTCCATTTCGTCCGTGGCTGTCGTAAGAAGCGACTAAGGAATTAGGTTAAGATATATTTTAGGCGACAGGTTACCAACCTGTCACTATTATTCCTGCCAAATCGAAACCTAAAAACAAAATATGTTACAAGTGGCCACGAAACGTGAAATAGTCATGGTATTGTCTATGTAGCGTTTCGTGGGAATACAGGAGTGATGATAACTGGTCACTTGTAGATGCGAATGAAAAACTTGACCACTTACGACGACTGTTGACCAAAACAGTTTGTTAAACGACCAGTTGAGGGCAGCTCTATCGCAGAACCTGTGCGCCAGTCTCACGTTCGCTATACGCTTCGCTAGATGGCGTTACAAAAGGGTTACTTTCCTATGACGCATTCTGTACTTTCAAATGTCACCATAGAACCTATTTACAATAATCGTCAAAGTGACATTTTATAGTGTTTACTGTATAGAGGACAGGCCCAATAGATAAACAATGTTGGCCACCCAGACCCGCAAAAGGTTAGTGATTTGGCACTTACTAACTGTCACAAAAACTGTACAGAGCCAATAACCGTAGAGAAAGAGGCACTAGCGTTACGCGCGGTCTTGGGCCGGCCAATAAGAGCACAGCGATCGCCTCGAAGGTGTGGCGGTATCGTCTCCGAACAACCAAAATAGCATTAGTACTAGGGCGGGAATACCGGGATCCCGTAATACCGGGATCCCGAACAGATTTTTCCCGGTATTTCAATACCGGTGTTGGCCCATCTAATACCGTAATCCCGGTATTAGTTAAAATTGAAATATTTGGCATTTTCCTATCATTTAAACATCATCACCAACTCAGCCCAGTAGTGCTAGGTCCCAAAAGTTTTGGTATAATTCTGAAGAATTCTTGAACCAAGAAGAAGATGATACGTTCACAAAGCCGAACATTAAGAAATGGCTGAATTGGTCGTGGATTTAGTACTCTATTGAGTCTGCCTTCTATGGATTACTGTGACTGTATAATTGGTTCGACAGTACACACTATGAAATGTTCAATCATGCGATAAACGAGCTTGACCATTGCATCGATGCGAGAGGTGAGCAATCATAACCAAAGGCTCTGTCCAGAAGTACGCTAGAATTGGCCGCGTATTGGAGTACATTGCTTCTTCACGATGCGTCGTAATTTCATTAAGCGTGACAAATGCAGCAATGAATAGTGAAACGCGTTCAAAATCGCGGCGTATTCGCTCCTTAGGACAGGGTCAAACAGTATACAACCGCAGTCACGTCTGATGGATGGCGGCCATGGAACGAATGCTCATTATTCAATAACAATGGCAGTTTAAAAGCGTAATTTCAATGCGGAACACTTGCAGTGGGATGAGTATTCGGACGTTTGGGCGCCATTATCCTCAACACTTTTTATAAGAGATTTCTTTAGATTTTTTGGATTAAGTGTGTGCATGTAGAATGTCATAATAATTTTGTATACACACTATAATTTTCCGTGTGATGTCGGGTTCAGAATAATAGCTTTCCATTCCGTGGATATCGTAAGAGGTGACTAAGAATGAGGAATATTTTAGGCGACAGGCTAACCTGTCACTATTATACGTACAGCTGCTAACTTAAAACTTAATAATTTTAAACAATAAAAAACCGATTTCAAATTAACAATATTTAAAAGTATTCTGTTTACGGAATGTAAAGTCTTGACTTCATCAACAAATTACCGAAAACGCCGTACATCTCCATATAAAATTTGAAGTGTTCCCTCGATTTCTCCAAGATTCCATCATGAGATCCTGGTTTCGTGCCAATGGGATCAATTTCAAGTTATACCCTTTCGATTAAAAAAAAAAAATTAAAATCGGTCCACGGGTCTCCGAGATATCGAGTAACATACACACAAAAAAAATTAGGTCGATTTGCAAACCTCCTCCTTTTTTTGAAGTCGGTTAAAAAAACATGCTAGAAGTGGCCATAAAACGTGCAGCTCTATATTAAACAAAAATATAGTAAGTGTATTTAGCGAAGTTTTAAAAAACTGTCACGTACCTACATCTTTCACATGAAACTTGTGTACAATATAAAGAACAAACGAACGTACTCAACACAACAAAACGTGTGATACTCTTGCTTTTGACTACGTGGCGTTTGAGCTCTACGTACCCCGTTTGGGAATACAGGTCTAACGTATGTATGTATGTATGACTTATTCTATCAATTTCTTACAAAAACCCGGTACAAAACGTGTGAAGAACAACGACGGTGGTTCAAACGCCTGAATATTAGGCCCTACACAGACGACAGACTATCTGCGACGGACTTTTTAGTCTGTAAAAATAGAACCTATGGAATTATAATGCAGTAACGCACACGACGCACAGAGAAGTATTTGACCCTAAAAGTCGCGCAAAAATATTTTTTGTTCTTTTATAATTTTATATTACTTGTTTAATGGTTTTAAACGTAGGTTAGTGTATTTCAGTGAAAAAATATATAAAATTATAATTATAAATGTTATTTATTCGTAATTTTCCATGTTATCGTCATCATTTTCTATATTTAGATAACAAAAATGTCGTTTACATCAAATAAATTTAAGACATTGAGCATTAAACTACCATGAAATTCAGTCATAATAAAAATTTACGGATAACTCACGTTTTAAATCAAGTTTAGCTCGACATGTTTCGGGCTAATTCGTCTAGCCCGTCTAGCCCCTCTATTCGCGCGACTGCTCGTGCTCCATGTTAGCAGCTACCATGGAGCACGAGCAGTCGCGCGAATAGAGCGGTGGCGCGCAGTGCGCGTTTGGTAGCAGCAGCCGCCGCGGCTCCTGCATGAATGGTTACGAATTAGCCCGAAACATGTCCAGCTAAACACGATTTCAAACGTGAGTTATCCGTATATTTTTCATTATGAATTTAAGACTTCAGTCGAAAGGGTTTCTTCTTTTTAAGTTTGCTCTTCCTCATCCCTGTCAGAAGAGGGTCTGACGTCAAAAGCAACCTGTTTAGCACATCTTGGTTGCATTCTACTGTTTAAAATTTTCAGGAATAATCCAGTCTGTATGTCCGAATATATTTATTACGGGCTTCTGCCGCTTCTTCGGAGAGTTGACCGATTGGCAGAATTACCTCTCTTATTACGGCTGCTTCATACCGCAACACCTTATGCGATGTCGGTGTCCCGGGTTTCTGCTTAAGTTTGTATGTACTATGTAGCTTTTAGTGTGCTCTGCCTACCCCATTTGGGAATACAGGCGTGATTGTATGTATGTATATGCTTAAGTTCGTGTCGTACAATCGACAATTTCTGGTTCATTTCAGTGATGTTTTGGTCATGTTCGGAATAATGACTTAGAACCTCTAAACTCCATAAATGTAAATTTTTCGTTGAATTTTTTAGCACCTCTGCATTCCATAATAGCCCATAAGTAGTTTCTGGTTAATACCCTCATTCCAGAAGAGCCTATATTAATAAAAAAACATTTTAATGAAATTCTTGATAAATCTAATTTTCATAGCCTATGTACTAAAAAAATCGCTAATAATTTAGGGGTGGATTGGGGTGGCTGCATTTTGCTTTTAATTACTTTGGAAGGTTTATTCTATAAAATGTTATCAAATTTTAAGCTCAGAAATGCACAGAAATACTTTAAAACCTTTACGATATCTGGAGATGTGTGTTTTTATTAGCATTTGCAAAGCTTTACCATTAGCGGCCAAATAAAACGAGTAAATAATTAAAATTAATGTAAAACTTAAGTTTTATATAAAGCATATACCTGCTTGTACACAATCCATAATAGAAATTCACACAAAAACCACTTTAACGCCAATAAATTAATATTTGAAAACAGTAAAGTTTTGAGTGTATCGAACAATCACACGACCGCGTTTGGCGTACGGTAATTTCTGACTTCCTTCATACAGCTGGTAAAAGATTCACGCGAACCATATTGGTTCTATCGTTTGGAGAGGTTTCCTGACTAATGAAAAATTACAGTAAAAAGGTTCTAGTGCTAATATAAAAAAAAATGCATTTTGCGCGACTTTTAGGGTCAAATACTTCTCCGTGCGACGCGCAAAAAGACGGCGCACAATGAATACAATCCAGACTTTTTGTGCGCCGCAGTCTGTCTTCTATGCAGGGCCTTACCCAGAAGCAGAAGATGTCTACGACACGTTGGCCAGTGGGCAAGTCGTACAAACATTTTGTACGACTGTATACATATTTTTACATCCGACAGTACCTACCAGGTACCAACGGAGGCAGAGAAAGTAAATCTCATTTATTTCCCTCTAATTAATAATTACTTGTTGATAGGCAAGGATAAGTATAATTAGCTAAATTCTACCCACGCGCTGTAATAAATTAATTTCGTAACTTTAACGTTGATCTTTTGACTTGATACAGGGTGAAATGTAAATCGCCATTTGTATATCTACGAGTATGTATATCAAGCTGGCTTAGTGACGTTTCGGTGAAAATTTATTACGTAACTGATACGTCTGATATGTATACTTTCGTTTGGAAACTATTAAGATACGAAAAAATATGTATACAATCATAGCGTCAAAATAATTACACATCGATCTAATTAGTCGCAAAACTCTATGTCTGTAATTTACACGTCTTGGTCTTGGTAATGTGTATTTATTTATGACGCTGGCCGTACAGGTTGACTACGTGTTTTAAATTGTGTGCTAGGGGTCTAAAACCTTCAAAACCCTGTTGTCTTGGCAATGACAGCGCGCTTGCCTGCCAGAGTCTAACACCTTAACCGTATAAACGAAGCAAAGAGGTTGCAAACTACAGCAATAGTTACTGGACCAAGCGTAGGTGTAACCTTTGCCATCACCTTACCTCTTCGTCATCCCTACACTCGCCATCCATAAACAGCCTAGTAGTCCCTACTCAAGCCACTTTACGGTATTTACTATAGAATATTAAGTAAGCCCGCGTAAGGGTTTCTTGTCGTACAACGGAACTCTAAACCCTAAGTAAAGACACAGCGCACCTAAAACTGGAGAGACAAAGCATCTGGCGAGAGAGATTAGGATGTTATGCTTGACAAAGTTTCACCTCGTGACATTTCGTAGTTTAAACTGCCAAAATGTATTATTCGACTGTTAACACATTTCCTGTCCTCGTACAAAATGGTCTTTCAAAGTCCAATTGTGCATCTGTGTATGAAACTGTGGCACCATAGTGGGAGCATGGACTTGTGAAAAAAGCTTCATGTCCCCACATTGTAGGCCTTCGGACAGGGAACGTATTAAATGCGAAACAATTAAGATGCGGATTAAAAATGAACGAATGAATAATTGAACGAGTGAATGAATGAATGAACAAACAAATGAATGATGAATGAGTGCGTAGTTGAAACACAAATAAATCATTTCTTCATTTTGATTCGTATTGGCGGAAAAGTGCGATCGTCCTTGTAAAATACTTGAAACAATTAATTAAAAACCTTTGGATGAAGCAATTAAATAGGTAAAAGTTGAAAACCTCCAAAATTTAAGTTTCAGACTTTAATATCGAGTTGACTAGGTTTTGTTTAATCCTAGGTACACAGCGTAGAAACTGGCTTTCAACGACAAACTTACGAGTATGGCATATACTTTTATGGCATAAAATTTAATTATGTTCCTCACACCTGTCTTTTTAAACAGTAGGCAGAGCACGCCAAAAGTTACAAGGAGAAAACTACGACTGTAATGGGCTCGGTGTTTGAGGGAAACGAGGTCTAACGTGAAACGAGTAATATCGTATATAAAATTTTAATAAACAAACAATAAAGAGAAGATGCTTACAGCGCTCACTTGCTCCACGGATCCATACTGCCGACGGGAGAACACCCCTCGTCTGGAAATCAGCTCGCTGGCTGACGAGCTGCGGACAAAACACAACTATGTTAATATTTTAAACATAAACTATTTTAATACGTTAATATTTTAAATATAAAGTTAATATTTGATCGATTACGCAGTACATCGTGTATAAAAATCCTAAATGGGGGAGACAGAACACGTGAAACTGTGGGATATACACTTTTTAAACGACTTCAAAAAAGGAGGTATTCAATTCGGCTGTATGTTTTTTTAATGTCCAATGTCGAGGGTCAATGTGGGATAAATAATCCTATAGATATATTTTAATAAACGTATGGTACAAAAGTTCGCAGTATTAATTTGACGATAAAACAAGGCGTTGAATTATCAAGATGTTGATGTAATGAAAATGTATGAACTGTTCATTGTTCAATAAAACACTGACCGCGTAGACCCTACAGGGGAAAAGACGTCAGACAACTCGAACAGAAAATAATTCCCGTGGAAATAATAAACACAAAATGTAACGACGCAAATACCTACAAAACATGAAAATGAGCCTACAATTCAATTATTCTTGAAAAGTCAAGATTTACTTGGAATGAATCATTTCAGAGTAACGCCTTAACTGTTGTTATTATTTCCTCGCTCCGAGGTGAGTCGCGGAAATTCTTTTAAATGTCCTCGCAGTGAATATCTTCAAAGTAATTTTTAAAGCTTCTACTACGTCGCTGTTTGTATCCCACTTATCTCCTGCTAAACATGCTAACGGAAAAGTTTCACAGAATTTTGTTTGCGGCGACAGGAGCGTTTTAGTTACCCACGTAAAGGTTTTACGTAGGTGTTTCAGTCATGTTCATTCCAGACGAGGCAAATTAAACAAAAATTGCTGCCTTTTAATTTAGTAATAAGCTTCACAATCCACAAAATTAAGGTTTTCTAACGAGCAAGGAGCTCAGTGTTTAGATGTTCAAATAACTGAAGAGAGAGAGAGAGAGAGACAGAGATATCCACGCGCCTTATAGATGCTTCTAGCCTTCTGGGCACAATGAGCAGCGACGGCAATTTGCGAGAAATTTTGGGTTTACATTTTTAGTTTTAGTTTTATCCTTAAACAGTAATTAATTGTGTTCTTTTTTCTAACCTCCTAAGTCTCCAGTTACTCAATAAAGAAACATTTTAAGGTGAGAAAATGTTACGCACGAAAATCCAAAACCACTGAATTAGTAGATTTTGTTTGGGTCTCAAGCACTAAAATTGATAAAAAGGTTTGGACTTAGGAAGCTAAGTAGATTGATTTGTCACCCACAACCTGTTATGTCCAGTAAATACATACATACATACATACATATCCTCACCCCTTCAGAGGGGTAGGCAGAGCACATTAATTAAAAAATATATATACCTATCCAGTGCCACGTTCAGCAATTTCAGGGTAACCAGATGATTAAATGTGATATTGCAGTGGCAGCTCGCTAGCCTATCGCCCACAATACACTAACCCTTCCCCAGAGTCTACCTCTTACGACACCCACGGGAAGAAAGGGGGAGGTGCTATTCTAACCCGGCACCACACGGGGCCAGTAAATAAAGTTTCAAAATCGTTAGTCCCCATCACAAAGTTGGTAAAGGTCACCGAGTGGAAAGTGGTAACTTGCCGGCCGGGGATTCCAGTTAAAATGTTAAGCAAGTTCCACTGTAACATGTTCTACTCAAGAATTACTCTCCACACATGGCTTCAGTTGATGAATTATCAATCACTGATTCATATATCCGTATCACTAAGGCTCAATTCACACCAGAAGAGCAGCGCAGCGCGGCGTAGCGCAGCGACCCGCTCCGTGGAGAATGCGCGAGGATT
>BHDV01021120.1:490649-508717 GCA_005406045.1 Adoxophyes honmai
AGGTGTGGGGCCCCATTTTTTTATTTGCCCCAGGGCCCTTGGCTACCTAGCTACGCCACTGCTGACACAGCTAACATATTAACGGCATTTAGATCGCCATAGGGAATAGCCTCCTACCGATATTACAGTAGATTACGGCATCACAAAATAGTTACATACAGTAGTCAAACAGAATGTGTTTTAATATTCATACTTACGCTCGGCGGATGACCTAGGTATCTTAATTATGGCATAATCAAATAAAACCATCATGGAAGCGGTACTTGTGTCTAGGTGTTTCATTTGTTATTGATAATCCTTACTAATATTATAAGTCAGAAAGTGAGTTTGTTTGTTCCGCTTTCACGCCGTAACTACTGAACCGATTGCTTTGAAATTTTGCAGACGTAAAGATTAAATAATAGGATACTTTTTATCCCGGAAAAAAATGATGTTCCCGAGGGAATGTTCGCTTTATACCGCAATATAACCGAATTCCACGCGGGCGAAACCGCGGGCGGAATGCTAGTAATAACTAAAACATTATTACTTATATGTCATTGTTACTTAAATTACGTCGTTACATATTTGGCAACGATTTCGACATTGGTGAAATGCATGATTATGATTACACTCGCTATTATCGATCACGGACGCGCGTTTTAATCGGAAGGCAATCGCGCTCGGGCTGGTCCCCACTGTTCTGTATGTATCTGATATTGTGTCTGTATGTGTGTTAGCCCGTGTGGTGCCGGGTTAGAATAGCACCTCCCCCTTTCTTCCCGTGGGTGTCGTAAGAGTCGACTCTGGGAAAGGGTTAGTGTATTGTGGGCGATGGGCTAGCAACCTGTCACTGCAATATCAAGTTTAACCATCTGGTTACCCTGAAGTTGCTAAACGTGGCACTGGATTTTTGAATTCATGTGCTCTGCCTACCCCTCCTGGGAGTGCAGGCGTGGGAATGTGTATGTGTGTATGTATTGTATGTGCGTTAGCCGAGCACACTTTGTATGGAGTTCGCCTTCTGAACTTATCTGTTTTGTGACAGTACTAAGGATAATGTTAGGTTATTATTAGGGATCAAGTGTTGTCCTATAATAAACAAGGACTAGAAGACTGGTGGGAGTCAAATAAAAGTTATAACTTATTTACCGCGAGTGGTCGGTTGCTCTTCATTTTCCCAGATCTATTCTAAGTTTATTCTAGTCTATACTGACATGCTTCATATATTATAAGACAGGAAGCAAAATGTCAAAGAAACAACTATTTTCAAAATAATTGATACTATTTTTGCAATCATTGAGAAGATGGCGGGACGACTTATACGTGTTTCTCGGCGACTGGCCCCAAACCACTCTGGATCGAGAGGAACGGAGGACATGGGGGAGGCCTTTGCCCAGCCGTGGGATACCGACCCAGGCTAGATACATAATAACTATTTTTGTTGGCGATATCACAATGCCATAAAGTACTACCACATAGCTGCTTTCGTTCATGACTTTATCATGTGGCACCCCCCTTTTTCCGATTGTCAATTGGTCACTATTGTCGACAATAAGTCGAATTGGTTACCGATTTCAATTACAAAAAAGTAGAGATCCACAATTAACAGGAATATTTTTGAAATCCCAAAATTAGGTTCGGTAAGGTCTGGCTGGAAAGAAGAGCACGCGCCTCTTTTCAGGAGGTGACAACGGACCTTGTAGTAGCGGGACACCAGAACATGACTAGCCACTTACACTTAGGACAAAAAAAAGTACAGGGAGTCCGGCGTTTGATGTTTAGTCCTACGCTTGCACCGTTGTAAAACCACTCTTATCAGTAAACTTCGAGAAACAATCAAGACACTCGCCTCAAGCGGCTTGTTAGGCACGTCCCCGACCTTGAGGAAATTCGGAGCACACCGCTTTCGTTTAAGTATTGTTGAGAAGCCCCGAGCGAGCAGAAATTGAAAAGCCCATCTCGAGCTCTGTGACCGCTGCACTTCACGCTATCGGAAAATTTAACACCTTTACTAGGTTGAAAGAAACTTGGCTTTAGCGTAGGTGTTGGTTGCGGCGTCCTATCGTACGAGTATCTGGCTTAGGTGCTATTCAGTTCATAACGAATGGTGTTGGGATTAGAAAAATATGTCTGTACACATCCACAGTGATGAATGTTAGTGAAGCGGAAGAATTATGTCAAAATAGAAGCGAATGGCGCTCTGTTGTCTCTGCCTACCCGCAGGGAATAAGGCGTGACGGTTATGTATGTATGTATGTACATCCACACCACCGATTCCTGGCTTCCATCTTGGCGCACATCTTAACCTATTTCCTTAATCGCCTCTTAGTACATCCACGGAAGAAATGGAGGTGTTAGTCTAAACTGCACAACACAGCTCGTTTAAATGGGACAATTAAATATTAAATTTTGTTATACCCACGAAAGCAATTTGGTTTTATGTGTGCTAACGTCGTATTATAGACTTCATCACGACGACATTATAAATTCTGCAATTTTTAGGGTTCCGTACCCAAGGGGTGAAAGCGAGACCCTAGTAAGGAGACTTTGCTGTCCGTCGGTCCGTCTGTCGCCAAACCGGGCTAACTAGACTGTTGATATTTTCACAAATTATGTATTTTGATACGGAACCCTTCGAGCTCGAGTCCGACTCACTCTTATTTGATTTGGCCTATTTTTAAAGTAATGGACAACATTCACCTTAACTTATCCGTGAAAGCCGTAAGAAGCGACTAAAATAGGGTTGAGTTTGTTTTAGGCGACAGGCTAGCAACCATCTCTATTGGATTGATTCCTTTTTCGGCACATTCCTTTTTGGACATATTCCTTTTTCGGCATATTCTTGTTTCGGCACATTCCGTTATTGGCATAAATTATTAAATACAACAAATGAAATTAATCCTAGGTGTTTAATATCTAAAATATGTTACTAATAAATATTATTTTGTTTTAAGTATTACGCAAGCAAGGTCACAAGTATTTCATAGTATAATTTAGTTACAAAAATGTGCCGAAACGAGAATATGCCGAAAACGGAATATGTCCAAAAAAGAATGTGCTGAAAAAGGAATCAATCCTCTATTGTACCTCTAAACTTAAACCCTAAGGGCCGGCGCTCACTGCCGGCATGGCACAGGACGGGACGGTAAGTTGTGCTGCAGCATCCAAAAGAATAACCCGAGGAATGCTTCGGCACGCTGTGGCACGCCGCGGCATCTCACAGCATCGTTGCATCAAAATAAAGTAACATGAGTTCTAAACTCATAGTAATAAGATTAAAATAGTTTTATCAGTAACAAAATCCTTTGCCATGACCAGCCGTGCCATGCCGGCAGTCAGCGGCGGCCCTAAAAAGTATGCTAGAAATAAAGTGAAATTGTCATGGTTGGTTTTGTCTACAGCGATTCCTGTGCTCTGCCTACGGCATTTGGGACAACAGGCGTGATGGATTATTCCAAACCATAACATTATTGTCTCTTTCTATTCGCGACAACAATCTCTGCAGTTGTCTTTGGAAATTCTGTATTTGTTACGTTATGTATGTATTTTCCTGCACCAAAAAGAATCTCATGTAGCGTCCAATATGCCTGGATAAATTTATTTTCATTTCAGTTGCGTCACGACAGAAGCAATGAATTTAATTCACCACACGCCGTCCATTGTTTTCTGTTGCCTTTATGGGTCACTCAAACTCTATACAGTATGCTAATGGCAGCCTTTTCTGCGCCCGTTATTAACAGGGACGCTTAAAGCTATCAGTTGTTTGGAAGACAGTTTTGAATAACTAAATTATATGTATAGAATTTTGACTTAAATCTGGCCTTACAATGTGTCAAGTTTACATCCTACGACCAAAGTAGGCAATGGCCTGTGCTATGGGCACTTAAGAATGTTAATAACTTACTTATATTTAGGTAAAACATAAGACAAAAGAGCGAATGGTCGTATTCATCATACAAATATCTGCCATGACAGAGAATCGAACTAGCGCATCGTTTTAAAAAAACAGTTGACGTACGATTTGGCGCGAATGTTAACAGTTTCGATTAGAATATTGTTTTATCATCATCATCATCATCATCAGCCTATATACGTCCCACTGCAGGGCACAGGCCTCCTCTCAGTATATTGTTTTATGTGAGTTAATTATTGTTACTATTTGAATTAAAAAAATCAGACAACACACGTCTTAAGAGGGCGCAAACATTTTTTACGAACGTAATATAAGATCAGGTGGGGGAAGAGAAACCACAGACCATAACTCGTCGAGTTATGAGTGAGTATGGTTCCTACCCCTGCGTTTCTCTTCCCCCACCTGACCTTAGTGGTTTTGGACCAAAGTTTAAAAAAATCGTGAAAAATAAATTAACTCATATTAGCCATGAAAAAAATATGGTTAGACTAAACATATTCTGTAAATTTACAATACAATTGTTTCATTTGTAATTACATTAAAATCAGTGAGAAAAAAAATGAAGTAATGGTTCAATTTTGAAATTATGTACAATGATATTTGAATAATAAAAACCAATAATTTGATTCATGTAACACCGTTATTCCTCAGTAGACTATATTGTCTATCAGATAATAACAAGTTTATATATCGTTTATGGTAAATTTTAATGGAAAAATTTCAAGTGAAAGACAGCTCTGACGTGTATTTTTGTGAAAACCCTTCAACAAATTGGCTAACAATAAGTAAAACAAATCTGTGTTGCTAATAAAATAATATTTACCGTTAATCCCCAGAAAAAGAGTTTATTTATATGTTACAGTAGTTTTTCTTTAAAAACTTAAGGATTTATAGCTTTGTAAAGCATTTGAAAAACATCAAAATCGCCGAATTGTGTTTGCACGCTCTTAAATAGGGTTTTGGTATAGGCTAGTCTAAAGCCCATGCCGTGTTCGAGCTAACCTTGATTAAAGTCGCAAATTTTGTATATTTTTTATAATCTCCGAGGAAGAATAAACACAAAATCACCTGTGATGTTAGAAAAGCTTTGATAATACCCGAGTTTTCGGACAGCCGGCCGCGGAACGTGATTTGTTTGTCTTACGATAACATTTCGTCCCTTAAAGGTGAAATCCTTGACGGATGTTGACCTTTGTCAAGACTTAGCGTGGCTTTGTATCGCCGTCTAATCTATTCATAGTAACAAATTACCTTCGGCGCGAATATCTGGACTAAACTCAATAAATTAAACGCAGGTTGTCAGAAATACCGAAACAGTTTTAATGTATTCAATTATTCACTACTCACTCAAGCGTATGACTTACGATTGTCTCTTACATGATTGACTCAAATATTGAGCAAACATGACCTTAAGACTTTAATCAGACCGATATGTGAGGCTTCTGAAGTTAACAGAATAAAGCCGAGTAAACAAATTACTTTAAGAGTTTCTTTGAGTTCTGGTATCTTATCTATCTTTTAGCTTGTTTCCTATAAAAGATCGGATCCCTAAGCCTCCGCGTATACCTTTCTCGGAGTGCAAAATGTTGTTATTCTTATCTAGGGTTGAGCCTCGGCCTTTCACCCTTCTAATACAATAGATACTTCGGTCTGCTTGACTGGTTCACAAAATTCCTCAAATTCTCCAATGTTCAATCTATGGACGGTTTGGACTACCCTATAATGATGGGAAAAATAGCTGGAAAACGCAGGGTCGGGAGACGCAGATTGTCATGGCTCCGGAATATCAGGGAGTGGACAGGCATCAGGACCGTGGAGGAGTTGTTCAGACTCGCCATGGACAGGGTCCGATTTGGGGAGCTGACTGCCGACCTTCAGTAATGAAGTGGCACATTAAGAAGAAGAAGAATGGCATGGTGTAAGTCGAGACACTTATCTAACTATAGACGTCAGAAAATGGATTCGGCTCGCGCGTGTTGTGTTCTAAGCCTAAAGTGATAGGAACATACGTACAATCACGCCTGTATTCCCAACTTGGGTAGGCAGAGCAGAAGCTATGCGACACAGACAAAATCAAATCAACATTTTGTTTAAGTAAGTAAGCTGTAAGGGGTTCTTTTACACCTCTTTTGTCCGTATGCTTCGTACCTCATGATCGCCAAAAAGAATGATCCGCAAAAGAAATCATTCGCCGAAAAATGCGGTCAGAAATCAATTGAATTGACCGTATAAACATGACACCCCTTTCTCTGCGGAGTAGACAAAAATCAAATTCAAAATTCAAAACTTTATTTATGCAAATAGGCTCCTTTTACTCGTCATTTTTGAGTCTACCAACGCTTCAGAAACACCATCATTGGCAAGACGAATGCGCCGCAAGAAACTTGGCAGAACAGAAACAAGAGAGCGCCAAACGCTCTTTCCTAACAAAATTCACTCGCTTCATCCTCATTCATCCCTCTCGTCATACATACATGCTAACGCACACATATATTATGAGCTATGTTTTTTAGCCTAATAAGATATCCCACTGCTGGACAAAGACCTGCCAATCGTATTAAAAAGTATAAAGGTCGTCCCGCCGCCTTCTATGTTATCATAATATCAACATAATATTAACATACGGTAACATTTAGTGTAATAAATACTATAAAAACACCGATCAACTTTTAAACTCAAGTACCTAAAGGTCAACGACACGGCAGGGGAAGTATTAATATACGTGTATGTTCGTTCCTGTCGGCATGCAATATCGCAATGCAGGCAGTAAAAGTAAAACATTTTTAAAATACGAGCTCTGAAAATAGCTCAAAGGTTCATTAAAGCTGAGCCTTTGAGTCTGTACTATGCGTTACGACATGATTTTTATCTTTGTAATTTTATTTCGCTGTTGGGATTTTACTTAGCGTCTAATGAGATGTGTGTTCTGGAGTTGCCAGTTTAGGTTAGAACTGTTTTGCCGTTTAAACGGGTGTTTATATAAATCTCTGGTAATGCAATTTTTTGGTGTCATTCTTAACCTCGAGGGGGCTTCAGTTTGCCAAAAATGTTTTCGCTTAACATAGTTTCATTTATCAGCTTTTGATTAATGTAGAATCAATAAAGACTGAAGTATCAGGTTTCCATTTAAATTCATTAAATAAGCGGATTTGAACTGAAAAACACTTTTCTTTCAAATATGCTACACATAAATATCACGTATACATATAATCCTAAATCGGGTATGCAGAGCACATGAAAGCACATGTTGTATAGTCAAAACCATGATCCTAGCGGTCACTAGTAGCCTCTTTCACCATAGTCGTCTCGTAACGACATCTATAGATGAAATGGACAGACGTTACTTTGATATAAATGGACACACACTTTGTGTTCTGCCACAAACTATTACATAAAGAAAATATTACTTATTTTAGTATATCCGAAAACAGACACGGAACAGCCTTATCGCCCTCGCAGGCACAAAAAGTATCGAAGCGAGTGAGTTAATGGCTTCGAAAATCCAGTTTTCACCAGTCGAAAATCCGGTTTCAACCAGTTTCCACCGGTTTACAAGGGAGAAAAATAAACAAATGAGACACTGGGTTAATCGACGGGGCCTGGACCAAGTCGATTCTGAAAAGCTAACGGCCATCATAAAATCTCGAACACAACCAGCGGCTGCGTTTTACGAGCTCCCGCTCAAATTTCCTGCGTATAAAATTATTACCCAAATGATAATAACATCTAAAATGCCCTTTATATTTATAACAGAGATGTGCTAAGTCACTTATCGTGTTTGGAACAATAGATATACCAAATTTATCTAAGCTTTCATTCGTTAAACAACGGTTACCCTTATCTTAAGGTAAAAGAGTCCAAAAGGATCCGCTTATAGTGTTCGGGAAAACCTTATACTTACGTACGTATCGTTATTACTTGGAAAAAGAGATGATTAGCTTATGTGCAATGTGGTTCTGAGGTTATAAAAAAATGCAGATTTATTATTTTATAGTACTTATTAGGTATGTTGTTGTTAACCTCGTCGTTTTCAAAAGCGACAAAAAAAAAGTTAAAAAAATTGACTCCTTCGTCTCGATTTGTTCCTTCAAGTTTTGTTAACTAAATATTGCTTTGATTTCACTAGTCAATGTTTTCCTCATGAGTAGAAATTAAAAATTCAAACGGTAATACAAACTGAAAGGATATGAATGTGAACTCTTACGGCCTAACTTCCAGATCATAGACATTCATTTTACCAGATAAAGATCAATCTCTTACCTCCCTGTAAAAATTACAGAATGACAGATAGTGTTTGATGAGTCGATGAGGCTTGATGACTGACTATCCATAACCTATCCATTGTTGACAGTATTAAAAGCTACTGAAGGTAAATGTAATTACGGAAGAAAAGTAAATATTGGCGAAAATACTATCTCGTGCGATAATAAATAATAATAGCTTACCGTTAGTTACCCTTGTGAAAAAACCTACAAATCGTATGTTTTAGCACAAAAAAAACAACGATGACTTTTTGAAATCATAGTCGGTGTTCCACACGACATAAATGTACGATGATTCTGCTATTATGGTTCAGGAATAGCGCTTAGTCAGCTTTTAGCTTCTATATTTGTGTAATAAGTGGGCTGCCGACTGCCTCATTCATCAAAAATGCATTTACTTGTGTAGGGTTGCTGGCACTTTTTAATAAAACTTAAGTGAAGAGTGTATTACCTTGTTGTGCCAAAACAAGCAATTAGACTGAATATTAACAACGCAAAATACCTACTATGACTTATTTCAAAATTCATCGTAAAGTCTACAAATTATAAATTGACATAATTTTCAAAACAGTCGACAGTGTTTGCACCCTGGGTTTAAGAGGGCGCACACATTTTTTACGAACGTAATATAAGATCAGGTGGGGGAAGAGAAATTCAGGGGCAGGGCAGGGGTAAGAGGCACCACAGACCATAACTCGTCGAGTTATGAGTGATTATGGTCTGTAGAGCTCTCTTATCCCTGCGTTTCTCTTCCCCACCTGACCTTAGTGGTTTTGGACCAATGTTTAAAAAATCGTGAAAAATAAATTAAATCATATTTAGCCATGAAAAAAATATGGTTAAACTAACATATTCTGTAAATTTACAATAAAATTGTTTCATTTGTAATTACATTAAAAACAATGAGAAAAAAAATAAAGTAATGGTCCAACTTTGAAATTATGTAAAATGATATTTGAATAATAAAAACTAATAATTTGATTCATGTTACACCGTTATTCCCCAGTAGACTATATTGTCTATCAGATAATAACAAGTTTATATCGTTTATGGTAAATTTTAATGGAAAAATTTCAAGTGAAAGACAGCTCTGACGCGTATTTTTGTGAAAACCCTTCAACAAATTGGCTAAGTAAAAGAAATCTGTGTTGCTAATAAAATATTTTTTTCCGTTAATCCCTAGAAAAAGAGTTTATTTATATGTTACAGTAGTTTTTCTTTAAAAACTTAAGGATTTATAGCTTTCTAAAGCATTTGAAAAATATCAAAATCACCGAATTTTGTTTGCACGCCCTTAAGAGGTCTGCTCATGTTATTGTAAGGAAAATAAGGATTATTATCATAAATACTCAAATATATAAAAGTTAGTTAGAACAAACATAAACTTACAAAATGTCACACGACATTACAATAAAATCTTGAAACATAATTTTTAATTTACGTACTTGTTGAGCACAAAACTCATAGAACAAAAATGTGGCTCATGATGTTAGCTATCAAACCGTGCGGGTTTGTAATGTTCTTTTACAAATACCCGGTTAACATTACGAAGATTGCATTATTTGTTGAACAATGTTTAACACCGTCACTTCTACTGCTACACAACTCAACTGAAAGTTCATTGGGCAAAGGTACAAATAGGTAAGGTTTTGAAAAGGTATCACGGAAAATTTGTTAGAATTCTATCCACGTATCGATGAGCTGTAAGTCAGTCAGACGAGATGAAAAAGGATCGGATTTTCCAACTTTCCGAGGAAACCATCCCGTGCTCTAGGCGAAGCATATTTAAATTGAATGATAAAATTATGTGGAAGAGCTGCAGATTGCAGTTATCGTGGTTTTGTGTGAGAGCCCTCAACAAACATTACAATAGGCTAGGATACTTACGATTTTTCTGTATTCCTTAAAACATCTACTACCATTGGCGCATATAATTTATGTTTTCGTATTTTTTGGCCCAGTTCCGATGTGAAAGGCTACTTACTATTCTATTGGTAACATTTTGATATATTTTTTTCTTTTAATTTTGTCATTAGTGTGGATAATTTAATCGGTATTGTTTCTGAAATTAACATTAAAAAATCGATTCATTTCTTTTTTTTACGCCGCAAGATAACACATAAAAGACTTGAATTATATTTATGGACCAACTGTATGTTACTGTCCACGTTTGACCAATTTTTTTAACGTTTTCCTTAACAGTTTCGCAGGCTGAACACGCATGTGCGACCGCGGCACCTAAAGCAAGCTTCTCTGAGGCAGCGCGTTAAGCCGTGTTCTCAGTTTGAACCTAAATCAGACGATACATCAGCGTTCGAAGTTTGAAATTTCATTAACTGGCCCATCGGAGGAGTCGGTGACCCAAATAGGTACGGGCGAGTCGACCGAAACAAAACAACAAACTTCGCCCATACTTGACTTGTTATGACTTTACGAGACTTTCTTGAACAAACCATCGTACCTAACGGAGGCCTGCCGTAATAGTTATTTATGGGACTGCTGCATAATAAAAGGCAATGTACACTGACGAACCGGGATTGTTGAGCCACTTGCCACTGTTCGCAATTTAGACGTGTAATCAATGACCGATGTGACCGACTAGATGTTAGCTATTGGATTAGTATTACACGACCAAGTTACAAACATAGGTAAGTGGCTCTACGATCCCGGTTCGCGATGGTATGAGTGCAGTTTATGAAATTAGCCTGAAGGGCGGATTTACATTCATATAATAATTCTTTCACGGTCTCGGGTTTTGAATAACACTTTTCTAATTCTTTTGTGGATGTCGTACAAGGCGACTAAGGTAATAAATAGGCCATGCTTAATTTTAGACGACAGGCTACTACAGTATTACCAAACAAAGAATGCTCCACGATGTACCTGCGTAATACACCAGTTTTGTGGCGCGGGAAACTTCGATCTACCAATGATAAGAGATTTTTTCGCGCGCTGAACACTTGCGTTGTGATTGGTTATTGATTAATGTCTCAGACAGATGACTCATGACCCATGTCTAGTACCTCAACGCCAAATGCGTCGAGTAGCCGAACTAAAGTGTGTGAGTGAGAATGCATAGCAAGCAAAATTTTTCCCAGAGCGTTTGTAAATAAAATTCAATATAGATAAACTACTCGTTCGGCTACTCTCGGATATCGTTCTGCGCTTCTCGGCGCAGACGGTAACAGCCGATGTGACTTATTTTCTTGGGAATACTGTACTTCTCAAGTCAAAACCTTAAAACTATGCTAGAAATGGCTACGAGACGTGAGATAGTCATATTTATAAACGCTCGTATTGTTTATTTAACGGTGCTTAATACGTACCGTTGAAAAAGTGAATCAGATATTAGTGCTGCCAGTTTATTAAAGGTTTTAACGGTCACTTTTTCCGAGCGATTCCAATGAGGGTGTGTTTTCCTTCTGCAATGCAGAGAAGTAACATGTACCTATATGGATAAATGAAATAATTCAGGAGTTTCCCGGACGCCAAAGGATCTATTGCAGTGAATTCTTGGAGTGAATGATTTGAAATTTTAAAGAATCGTTGGATCGTAGAAAAGGTTTTTCATGGTGTATAAATTAATTTTAGCTGTATTTAGGTTAATCAATTCAATTACAATCTTGCTTACTTTTGATTCGACCAAACAAGAACGAAATCAGCCTTGAAATAAGCCATTTTATACTTGCGGGTGAATGGCAGGTAAGAGTAACGTATGCCAACATTCATGACCTCATCATCATCATTTCAGCCATAGGAAGTCCACTGCTGAATATAGGCCTCCCTTTTAGACTTCCTTAAGTACCCGTTGCATCCAACGTTTTCCAGCGACCTTTATTAGGTCGTCTGTCCATCTTGTAGGTGGACGTCCCACGCTACACCTGCTGGTCCGTGGTCTGCACTCAAGCACTCTTCGACCTCATCGGCCACTTCAACATTTCAACACTTCTGCTTACTAATCCAGTAGGCTACATCGGTAACTTAATTCCAACTAAAAATCTATATTATACACCAAACTGCCCACAACGTATCGGAACGACAATAATTTCGGTATGGCTTAGTGACAGTGATGAAGATGAATTAAACGTCATGTTGTTCTTATTTCAAATTCAAACGTACTTCAACTGTTTTGTCTTGGACGTGTCAAAATATTTGTTATCCAAGACTTAGAGAATAATCCACGATGACAGATTAACAAGGTTTCAAAATAAGGGGCCCCTTTTGATTTGTGCTTTCAGTGCATTACATACTCGCAGAAGGCAGGGCATCGCGCCAAGTTTATAAGGAAAATATTCTCCGTCTCCGAAGGGCTATGATTTAGCACGTAATATATATCTCGTCGTGCACGCTCTCACGCAAACACTTTGGTTTATACTTTTTCGTGACTTAGGCGCACCGCAGAAGACAGACTTTTCTTAGTGCGATCGATTCCGCGGCGCACAAAAAGTTGGCGTGGATTGTATGCATTGTGCGCCGGACTTTTTGCGCGTCGAGTGCGTTGCTGCATATAATTCAATAGGTTCTATTTTCACAGACTAAAAAGTCCGTCGCAGATAGTCTTTAGGTCTAATGCTTTACAGAGAGTATTTACGCATAGAGTTCGAGGTAAAAAGGTTGGATGGATCGCCGCAACGAGCAAGTTATGAAGTTTTTCTTACTTGTGTAATAATAGTGCCCGGAAGCCCGGGGTATTGTTGATGACGAAGTAGTTTTTCAATTTTCTTCCTACTTTGAGCGATTTATTAAACTAATAAAACTTTTTGCGGATTTGAATGCTCCTTCTCTTAGTTTCGGGGCTTGTAGGCATCTGGTGATAGTTGTGCTTGAGAGGATGTAACGGAGTTTTAGAGATTTCAGTTTTTTGTCTGTCATGAACACCAGGATCTTATAATCAGACAAAATTTGACACACATTGTGCAGCAATTAAGTTGTAAATTTTAATACATACATACATACATATTCTCACGCCTATATTCCCAAGAGGGGTAGGCAGAGCACATGAATTCAAAAATCCAGTGCCACGTTTAGCAATTTCAGCAGGGTAACCAGATGGTTAAACGTGATATTGCAGTGACAGGTTGCTAGCCCATCGCCCACAATACACTAACCCTTTCCCAGAGTCGACTCTTACGACACCCACGGGATGAGAGGGGGAGGTGCTATTCTAACCCGGCACCACACGGGTAAATTTTAAAAGTAGATAAAATATCGGTGTATATAAAATACATAAATACAATACGCCAGCATTCCCAAATGTGGTAGACAGATCATCTGAAACGCTACATAGACAGAACTGTGACTATTTCACGTTTCGTGGCCACTTCCAGCATAAATTTCGGTCTTCAGTTGGCAGTCGGTGCCTGTCCCCTAAAACATACCGTAACCTATTTCCTTAGTCACTTCTTACGACGTCCATGGAAGAAATAGAGAGGTGATATAACCCAACACCATACCCTTTAGAAATCTTATGGTTATCTTGTGGCCCCAATCACAACGGACATCAAATTAACTGCCCAATTCGGGTCGGTGCTAAGTTACAAAACAACGCCCTAGTTGAGGTTATCAAAATGGCTGTGGGATCCTCTAAGGACTTAAATAAATAAATATCACTGGACAATTTTTTTACACCAATTACCTAGTCCCAAAGTAGGCAATTTGATGCCTGTGTTATGGGTACTTAGACAACGGATAAACTTACTTATATATAGATAAACATCCAAGACTCGAAAGCAAACATTCGTATTCATCATACAAACTTCTGCCCCGACCGGGGATTGAACCCGGGACCTCAAGCTTCACAGTCCGGTTCTCTAACCGCTGGGCTATCCGGCCGTCTTGTACACAAAACCGCGATGCGATGCTATGCGACGCCGCAAATTCGCAAAATCCCGGCAATTTGTATGGTTAGTTGAGTAGCGAGTTCGCAGGTTTTTGCGATGCGACGTCGCATCGCGGTTTTGTGTACAAGCCTTAAAGCCGGGTAATCACTAGCGAGCAGTAACTGTAAGGCTCAATTCACACCAGAAGAGCAGCGCAGCGCGGCGTAGCGGAGCGCAGTTTCAGTGTCATGAGAATTTCAACTTTATTTTCATTACAATAAGACTTATTATCGCATGAGAAACTCTAACGATGCGCGCGGATGCCCGCGGATCCGCGGGAATTCCAGCGCATTCCATAAACAAAGCCGTGCGACTGCGCGAGCTGTCGCGGGAATGCCCGAGGATGCTCGAGTAGTCGCGACGGCCGCTGTCAATACATATGTCAATATGTCAATAATTATGTAAATTCCAGCGACTTCCTACGCATTCCAGCGGCTTCTCGAGCAGTCGCAGGAATCCTCGCGCATTCTCCATGGAGCGGGTCGCTGCGCTACGCCGCGCTGCGCTGCTCTTCTGGTGTGAATTGAGCCTAACCGTTGCATGTACTGTTACCTGCTGAGGCTCGCAAACTTACTGCGAGCGGTAAGCGAGCGGCTTGCAGCGAACCAATGTATTCCTTTA
This sequence comes from Adoxophyes honmai, assembly GCA_005406045.1. Taxonomy (NCBI): domain Eukaryota; kingdom Metazoa; phylum Arthropoda; class Insecta; order Lepidoptera; family Tortricidae; genus Adoxophyes; species Adoxophyes honmai. The sequence continues at coordinate 505,307 of BHDV01021120.1, forward strand.
CACACTAGAACCTCACGTGGCCGAAACGTCGAAGTTATTAAAATCATAATTACAGCGTGATTAAATACTTAAGTCCTGCATATCCATAAATATGAGCTTACTGTTACGTTCGATAACACTACCCTTGAGTAGGCAAGTATCAGCAAAAAAACTAACCCAAAAAGCTATAATAACGCGGCAGTGCCAGCAAAAAACCGGTATCCGATCACGGCACGTTGAAGAATTTGTAGATAATATCGGAATTCAATTTATTGGGCACTCTAGCTTTATGGCGAGAGTCGGCGATCAGCCAAGATATATAGGCCTCGTGGCCCGGCCCACCCCTATTTAGCGTCTCCATAACTGATGTGGGGACATAGCTTTAGTTTTTTGTATCTCAGTAGGCTCGGCAACACGCTCTAGAGGCGTCGCGCGCGGGAGAGTCTACCTGTCACTCTCTGACGTCTCTAGTAAGACAGTGACAGGTATAGTCTATGGCGCGTGTTTCTATTCGCGCCCTATTGTAATAAGGCGGCTGGTGGTTTAAAAGACTCAATGCGAGTCGGACATGCAGGTTAACTTAAGTCGTTATCGTGATTAGGACGTTTAATTTAACGTGAGTGGAGCCGCGGGCAAAAGCTAGTAAATTTAAATAAATATAAGTGGTGTCGGGCTTAGAATTACACCTCCCCAAATTTTTCCGTGGCTGAAGTAATAAGACTAAGGATAAATTATACAATTATCCTGGATAATAGGTTTAGGTATCCGTTTGGCGAAAGACGAGCATCCCGTCACTATTGTACTCTCAACTTAAAACCTTAAAGTTATGGTAGAAGTGGCCGCGGAACGGGAAGTACTCATGGTTTTGATTGTGTATCGCTTCGTATACTACCCGTGCCTACCCTATTTTGGAATACAGGCGTGGTGATGGATGTATGAAAGTATGTTTATTTTAAGCGACAGGCTGGCAACCCGTTACAATATTCCCAAGAAAATAAGTCACATCGGCTGTTACCATCTGCGCCGAGAAGCGCAGAACGATATCCGAGAGTAGCCGAACGAGTAACTTATCTATATTGAATTTTACTTACTAACGCTCTGGGCATAATTTTGCTTGCTATGCACACATTTTAGTTCGGCTACTCGACGCATTTGGCGCTGGGGTGCTAGACATCTGTCATGAGTCATCTGTCTGAGACTTCAATCAATAACCAATCACAACGCGAGAGTTCTGTGCGCGAAAAAGTCGCTTTTATCATTGGTAGATTGAAGTTTCCTGCGCCACAAAACTGATTTATTACGCAGGTATATCGTGGAGCATTCTTTGTTTGGTAATACCGTAGTATTTATTGTACCTCATAACTAAAAACATAAATGTTAGAAGTGGCGACGCTGCCTGAAATAGTCATTGTTTTACTACGTAGCGTTATGTATGCCCTGCTTACCCCATTCGGTAATAAAAGCGCGAAGTATGTATGTATGTTGTCTTCCATCCAAATCCACAATCTCGGTTTTGTCGTTAAAATTAGAAAAGTGCGTAATATTCCGTTATTCGTTCAGAAATCGAGTTAGTTATTGCGTAGCCCCTTAAACGTGAAAAAATTTTCTGATTTTCTTCAATACGTTTCGAGCACGTTGTGTGATTTTATTATGTGGTCGGAGAAGGGACCGCCTACATTACCTTCATACGAATTGGGTATTTCATGAACATTTATTTACATACATACATACATGACATCACGCCTCTATTCCCAATAGGGGTAGGCAGAGCACACAAAACGCTACATAGAAAAGACGATTATTATATCACGTTTCGTGGCCACTTCTAGCATATATTTCTTGGTTTTAAGGTGGCAGGTACAATAGTGACAGGTTGCTAGCCTGTCGCCTATAATGCACCAATACCTATACCCTTAGTCGCCTCTTACATCCAAGGTAGAAATGGAAAGGTGTTATTCTAATCCCGACACCACTTTTATTTATGTAATGCGTTGAGTCAACTCGTGACCACGGTCGCTGTAACGCGGCCGAAACGTCGAGAAGGTAAATAATATCGTGATTAAGTCCCGCGTACATACATGTAAATACAACCACTTTTATTTATTTAAATTTATTTGTCGCGCTAGTTAACATATCGCCATGTCATACGTGGACTATAGGCGACGAAAAAAAAGGTTCTGGAACGCTTTAGTGGACAGATTAGCAAGTTGTCACTATTGTACCTTTTAACTACTTATATAAATCACGCCTGTAATCCCAAATAGGGTAGGCAAAGCACACGAAATTCTTCATAGACAAGACCATGACTATCGGTGACCACTCCTAGCATATTTTATCAGGCTTTGATTTGGCAGGTGTAGTGTGTAATGGAGGAGCGGAGTCGGAGGCGTAGTTAAACTTCAAGTGATGCGTTAAAACTCTCTTTATTATAATTAAGTGGGCCCTATATATAGCTACCTTAGTGGGAGAGTGTGTGTGTGTGGCGTGGCACACACTAAAGGATAGAAGTCTGTGTGAAATGAATAAAATATTACTTATAATATTTTATTCATTTCACACAGACTTCTATCCTAATTTACTTCTAAGAAATAGAAACCCATTTAAAAAAAGAAAGGATATTTTTGTTGTTGTTACTTTATGATAAACTGAGCACTTCATTTACAATGGAGGAGCGAAGTCGGAGGCGTAGTTAAACTTCAAGTAATGCGTTAATACTCTCTTTATTATAATTAAGTGGGCCCTATATATAGCTACCTTAGTGGGAGAGTGTGTGTGTGGCGTAGCACACACTACAAGTGACAGGTTGACCTTTTAACCTAAAACTTTAAAATATGATAAATTGGCTACGGAACGTGAAAAGTCATGGTTTAAACTATGCTGCGTTTGATGTGCTATATCTACCCCATTTGGGTATACAGGCTATGTATACCAGCCCATTCAGGCTTGGGTCTGGGCCCTTTTTGGCCTAACCTTTAATCTACTGCCTCCTGCCGACAACTTACGCTAAGTCGAGGCCAAGATAAGTCGTTCCGAAATTTATTGCGGCCTATCGCAATTTAGCTGCTTTACTGGGTTCCTTTTATATTTTATTCGATACCTGAATATAGGTTGAGCTAAAATTTGGTTTTAAGGGGCAGAGTATACTTACGAGACTTCTAAAGACGGTTTGGGTAATTATATCAGTTGATTTTAGTACACAATGAAATTAATACAACATAATTATTAAAATATAGGGAGCCGTGATAGCCCAGCAGTTCGACATGTGGCCTCTCAAGCAGAGGGTCGTGGGTTCAAACCCCGGGCTCGCACCTCTGAATTTTTCTGAAGTTATGTGCGATATCGAATTAGATATTTATCACGAGCTATTCGGTGAAGGAAAACATCGTGAGGAAACCTACACACAGCGACGAAATAATTCAACGTTGTGTGTGA
>BHDV01021120.1:510287-520663 GCA_005406045.1 Adoxophyes honmai
ATTTTTATTTTTCTGTTTCTTTTTTTCTTTTTTTCATAGCTATGGCATCTATAGATGCTCCACTCACTAGTTCATTATTGACTTTGCCTATTTTTCAGTAGTTGACCAGTGGTTTGACATTGGTACCGTAATACAAAAAAAATATCCTAAGGTTGACCAAACCTATCAAAAATATCTCCTATTCCACTTGTTGTAGATTAACCGTGCAGCCAAAGAAAGTATTCTTCAAATATAAAGAATAAGACGTAAAACACTTAATAAAATACATACAGTTGGGATGCAAAATTAGAGAAACATATTATACCTAAATACAATATTCCACATTAACAAATCACACATTAATAATTTAAAATGAGATATTCCACACAACGAAATATGGGACCAGTAACTAAACAGCGGTATGCAGATGAATAATGTATTTGCCGAAAAAATAAATCCTGTTTAAAAAAGAACAGTTGATAGATACAGTACCAAAAAATTATAATTTTCCTATTGCGATTATTAAGACTGATACGAAACTTTGATTGATCTCAGATAGTGTAGAAGTTTCGTACATTTTTAATAAGTATGATAATATTAAAAAACCTTGTATTCCCTTATTTCTTATTTTTATTTCTCCTTTTAAAAAAATGGTCAACTTTTGGTACTAACTCTACAACAACTGGGGCCGGCTGGTCAACCTAAGGTACATTCCAGAATTTAACCTTTAAAATTGTAAAATAAATAAACTATTTGGAATTAAGTTATTTCCTTCTGAACCAATACTTTTAATTACATAATGTATCAGAAAAAAAATAAACTGGTAATATAGGTCCATACTATTATGCGCAACCACACTTTAAAGTCAATTTTTCTCCTTAACTGGTTTGGGACTGGAGCGTTCACCCTACTTAATCCAAATTCGCCTTAAAAATTGTCGGCACCCGGGGAAAGATTTTGAATATTTTGGTGGCAGTGAATGTGTTAATAAGGATTTCGTAGTAGGGAATAGATACATACATACATACATATCGTCACGCCTCTTTCCCACAGTGGTAGGCAGAGACTACTTTGTTCCACTCGCTACGATACTGAACATACCTCTTTTGCTTCATCCATATTCATCAATCTCCTCATACTTGCTCTTCGGTACTCTTGACCTGACCTGTTTCTAAAACGTCCGCGATTTGGTCACGGAACGTCCGTCTAGGTCTTCCCCTCCCACTGCACCCATCCACATTCCCCGTATAAATTTATTTTGATAGTCTTCTTTCATCCATCCTCTCTGTGTCCAAACCAACTAAGCATACTTTTTTCAATTCTATTCACTTCACTATATCTACTTTCACCCCAGCTCTTTCCCTTATCACACTATTTCATATTCTGTCTTTCAGTGCTCCATACTCCTTAACGCTCTCAATAGGAAGGGAATAGATACTACAATAAAATACAATATGTATAGTTAAATAAAAACAAGTACAAGTAATCCAGTTTTTTATTTGTGAAAGTGATTCTTAAAAATACCTACTCATAATAAACAGCACAAGTTAACTAATAACCTTGAAACATTATGCTTAGTAAAAATGTATACATAAATATAAGACTGTGTACTATTTAATAGTTAATTCATTTGATTTCGAAGCACTAATATTAGACAAAAAACTTTAAAAAATTACAAGACACGTTCTCAGCTTCTGATTTTTGCTGACGGCAAGAATTTTGTTGCTTTTAATTGTTTTAATTTCTTAAGTACATACAGGGTGTAAAATACCCCTCGTATAAGATGTATAAGTGGCTCTAGAATCTATAGAAAACGTTTTCAGACGCGTATCAACGACCATTGGTTAAAATATTTATGGCCAATTTCCAGCCACCCAGTACAGCAAGAAACTCCAGTGAGATTATCTATGGGGGATGTTACACCCTGTATGAACTGTTTCCGCGAGTTGAAACGAATGATTACATTTATACACGAAGAACCGATTATATAAAAGAATGAATGAATCGTACGAGTGAATGTCAAAACCAGCTGTCATCGCCTTAAATCTCGTGATAATACTCCGTTTATTTTAAGGTTTGAATATTAACTGTCAAAACCTCACGCATTTTTAGGTTAACACAAGGCATCGCCACAAAATACTGATAACGTTTGCATTGAAATCATTATAACAAACAGTAATAAATGTTATTGCACTAATCATAATATATCTAGTTTTACCTTTGTATTCCAGAGAAAAAAAAAATCTTAAAATAAACAGAGTAGGTATAGGTACACTAACCGTTATAGTTTCACGTGACAGAAATCAAGTAAACTTACTCTTTCTCGACAATTATGTAGATAATACAAAATGTTATGGAGACTGCATTCATTGCCGTCTGCCCTAAAATTAAGTTACGCTTACCTAAAAATTTCAACAAGTTCTACACTAAGGCTGGGTTCACAGCTGTCCGGGGGACCCGTACGGGCTGTTGCTACGGGCGCCCGGAGCGGGAGCACAAGTATACCTTATCGGTTTAGGTAGTTAAAACAATAATAAACAATCGTGATATGTCTTTTTGTTGAAATACACAGTCTAAAAATGAAAATCGTTACACTATACAATTCAATTATGAAAGTAAATGATTTTTTCATACCTAAATTGTAAAATGTAAAGTTTTCGATTTATAAAGTGTACGTTTAAATAAAAAGACACGTCAAGATTGTTTACATTGTTTTAACTACCTAAACCGATAAGGTATAGAGCATCGTTTCACACCGACACGGATCGGGTCCCGTGCGCACCAGCTGTGAAACGATGCTCTAGTCTAGTTCCTCATTTGTGCTCCCGCTCCGGGCGCCCTTAGTAACAGCCCGTACGGGTCTCCCGGACAGCTGTGAACCCAGCCTAAAAAATTACCAGGTCACAGTATAACGTCAGTAATCAGAGGTGCAATTCAGCTCGTTGTTTGAAGGTAGGTTACTGGTTACATTAGCACTGTGGCCATCAGGTACAGTCCGGGCTTATAGCGTAAAGATAAATACAAAATCACTTATCTACCTAAACTAGTACTGTATAATATGATCTACAGAGGATGATATAGGTTACAGGATTTGTATTTGTTATAAAAGGTACGATCCGATACAGACTGCATTCCAAATAATTTTTAAGACGGACATTTTAACGGTTAATAGACTAAAAATAGGTTGAAAATATATCATTTCAATTACTCCGTTAGTTACTATTTTTGGTGATCTATCTAACTGTCACCACAATATCACGTTTGACCATCTGGTAACCCTCAATTTGCTGAACGTGGCACTGGATTTTTGAATTCATGTGCTCTGCCTACCTCTCATGGGAATACAGGCGTGAGAATATGTATGTATGTATGTATGTATCTAACTGTTAGATTCTAACAGAACATTTTTTCTTAGCTGACTACACAAATATAGCAGTATAAAGGATGAATATTCTGGAGTTTTGAAAATTATCGGATAACTCACGTTAAATAAATCGAGTTTAGCTCGACATGTTTCGGACTACTTCGTAGCCCTTCATCTAGGAGCCGCGGCAGCTACTGCTGCCAAGCGCGAACTGCGAATATTCTGGCGTTTGAACTGCTGTCATTATTCTTAACACTTTTTTTTATCAGATTCCTTGATAAATGTGTATATAATAATCTAGTGTGTATCTCTATATAAGGCACAGACACTATATAACACACTTATTGTACCAATTTTTTAAGAAATCTGATAAAAAAAAAGTGTTGAGAGTAATGACAGAGGTTCAAACGCCCGAATATTCACCTTAAACTATGATACAGCAACAACCCTTTTTCTTTGAAATCAACGTGTTAATTTTTTTATCTTTAAAAACAGTTTACAGTGTAGTGTTAAATAAATTATACGTCTATATACATTAGTTCTTCACAAAATGCCACAGTTACATTGTCATGAATTTTTGGCATCACAAATACAACTTTGAGAACGTTCTAGTATTATAAGTAACGAATTTGGGGGTAGGGTAATTACGATGCATTATTGCTTAATTTTTCAGAGCTGTTGCATAGATTCTGCATTTCTGAAACTTATTTTGGTTCAAAATTGTGACAAGTAAGGTAAACGTCCCTGTGCTGGACACTGACCCAATACTTGGCACTTGCAACCTTGTCATGGTACGACAGGGTAAACGGGTGCCATCTACTGGGCGTATAGGCGTCGAGCATTGGTACTTTTACCTTAAATTAATTTAAGTTAAAGGCTTGGTTACGTATTATTGTTCTACAAAGTGGCTTTCGAAGAAATTACTTTCTGCCAAGTTTCTGGCATCGCATTCTTCTTGGCAATGATGGTCTTTCCGAAGCGCTGGTAGACTCGAAAACGATGTGTAAAAGTGCTCTTAGGAGCCCAAAGTTTTGAATTTTGAATTCTGAATTCTGGCAGGTGCAGAAAAGGGCGCGTTACAAAATCGCGGGGGTAAAAAAATCATAAATGGCGTGTTCCTTGGATATTTGAAGTTTGAACTCATGTCACGAGGAATCGCAGTTGGAATGCAGCCTGTAACGGAACTATAATAGTGGAATTTCAGAAATAGAGAACAAACTTTATTTTCTCCGATTTTAGATTTTGTTTCATACACAAAAGCACAATCGATTATGGCGTGTGTCCCCAGTTTTCAGTACGCAAATAATAAAAAACAATGTTTCCCGTCAAAAATGTATGTGTGAAAAGTAACTTATTTTTAAATAATTTTTTTTTCGGAAGGTATACTTATAACCAATTGTGCTTTAGATTCTGAGCAGATCCTTGCAATCTGAAATCTGAGGAAAAACATGATTTTTACCCTTTTCCTGAAATTACTCAACACCTTTACATTATTTGTCAGCAACGCATTATACATATATCGGCGCGTGCGACCCCAGGCGATCATTGCGAGTTTTAGTTGCTACCGTCTTTATTATAAAATTAAACCAGTGACTTGGCAGAAACTGTTTGTTCAAGATTTATATAGATTGTAATTCTGATTACAGTCTAGTGCAAAAGTAATATAGGAATTGATAACAAAACATTTTAATAACAAACACGATTACAAATCTGAGTACAACTTTTTTATAGTCTTTGTGACATTCTCAGAATATGTATGAAGTTAAAAGCTAACGGATTGTATAATCATGTAGGGTCGGTTCCACCCGGCGAGGATAAAATTAACCTATGTAAAAGTTTTTTTTTCATAAGAATGCGGGTAAGAATGACATACCAAGACTTATATTATCGTTTGGTAGCGATCAAGTGATTTATAAAAAAGAGATATAATCTCATATTGTTCTTTTATTTATAATAACAACAACCACACACGTCTGCAGAGAACACTCAAGATCATATCCAATATCGCTTCAAAGGCTAAACGTGATAACTGACTATACTCCGTTTATTTTAAGATTTGAATCCTCTGTCAAAAACTCACGCATTTTTAAGTTAACACAAGGCATCGCCGCAAATGGTGATACCGTTTGTATTGAAATCATTTTAACAAACAGTAAGAAGTGTTATTGCACTAATCATATCTAGTTTTACCTTCAAGTTTAAGAGAATAATTTGATTTTTTCCGTTGAAATTTCAAATCTTAAAATAAGCAGAATATATCTCAAAACGTGTCGCTATCCCATTTCGCATTTAAAGCATCAAATATTCAGTTATTTGGTGAAATGTAAACTCACTCTTATTCTAACAATCTTCTTACGTAATCTATATTGATTCACATACCTACATAATTGTTCAATTCAACATCAAATACAACAAAATCTACGAGTAGTTATAACGCCTAACTGGCCTAAAAGTCTTGAAGAGGATTTCAGAAATAAATAAATGGCCGACACAATAACCCTGAAAAAAAAGCCTCTAGTTTTTGAAACATTTATTAATACCTGTTATTTTGATTCACAATCACATATGCTATTGAGATAAAAATGCTCCAAAAATTCCAAAATTCAGAAATTTAATTCTGTTCGCTTTTGTTTATTGAAGGGAGGTCCACTTCGCAGTTTAGGTACAGTCGGCCAAGAAATTAGTCTACCCCAGTGGTACTCAACCTTTTTTTTTATACGGGCCACAAACACGTTTAAGTTATGATGTCGCGGGCCGCAAGCAAAAATAATTTAGGGGTAAAAAAATAACGTTTTTCTAAATCAGGGTTTTTTTTACTTGGCGCGTACACTATTTCGCCGACGCGTCGCGAATGGCTGCGAAATTTAAAATACTTTACAATGACAATTGTAAAGTATTTTAAAGGCCCGGCGGGCAGGTTGAGTATAGCTGCTGGTCTACCCCCTTAAGATCATTGTTCATTTGAACCTCATGAAACAACAAAGGCCGATTTCCGACAATGACAATAACTCCCTCATCATTAGGTCGGTCATTCTCCAGACTTATCTATGTCAAAATTCTAATTACCGCGTCACTATTTTCCCGCTTATTTTTCAGTGAATATGATATTAAATCCTGAAACACATCGGTCATTGAAATATTGAATTATTTATATTCCAATGATCGATGTGTTCATATCATATTCTGTCACTTACAAACTCTATTGGCCGAACCGAGTAGAAGCCATATACAGGGTTGTTCAAACCCTGTACTACATTTCAAAACGCGTTTTAATATCTACTCACATTTATTCTTTCTTTTAAATATTATAATAACGTACTGGTCATAAATTTTGAGATCGACTAAACTATGTTTTTTTCTTATTTTTAATGTAATAAAGAAAATAAATGTGTAAATATTGTATTTAATTATATTACAGGGTTTAAACTACCCTGTAGAAGTCCGTGTTGCCAGAAGCTTAAACGATTGAGCAGAAACCTTACCTAAATCTTACCCTAATTAATTTGGAAGTACGTATATGATTCAGTTTCATAAATAAAATAATTTATTACAATAATTTAACATACGACGAACCCACATGATGTGATATTCGGAGTCATTCCGCCAACAAGGAAATAAAATCTGAATATTTCCACGAACGAGTGTTTAAACAAAGCTGAACGCAGCATTTATTTGTGGCAACACTATTCAGACAGTGACAGCTGTCATCGTCAAAATGACATTGACAAGACAATTAGAACAGTAGTCCACCGAATTAATAAAAAAAGAACGAATTAAAAAGTATCACAATCATTTGTCCCTGCTAAACATAACATCATAGGTTTTGAAATTGCCGTTTATGTACGTTCAGCTTTCTTTAAACAAACTACCAAAAGTGTAAAATCATTGATGTCGTGCATAATAGTATGCCATCGTCTTAACAATCGTCTTCTCTCAATTCTCTCCTCGAAATAGTACACGGTTTTTTCCACTCATTTAACGCACCACCTCTCAGACTCGAACCTTCAAGCGCCGCGAACACACATATGCGTTCAAATACGAAATGCGAAAACGCATATACGTGTCAGCGACAATTAACGCATTAATTAATTGAGTGACACAGTGTCATCATACTCTGCGTTTACCCGTTGGCAACCTCATGCACTGTTGCCAGCCATAACAAAACACAATCAACAAAGTCACTCTTCCACGATGTACCCTAAGTCTTGGAGAAGCAAGCACTAGAATTTGACGTCCGTCTTGTGCCACAGCCGTATCTCGAGTCACGATTCTCTCGCCTCTGCGACTAGGTTCGCCTCCGTGGTTTCCTTTAGCAGACTCGACAGGTTTCTACCCAAGTTCTGTAACACAAGAGGCTATTTAAACTTGAAATCCAAGTACTAACTATAGTTACTTTACTATAGTAACTATAGTAGACACTTTTAGGTACTTAAAAAAAGGTAAACAAACCCGACACAGTCAAAAATCACGTAAGGTATGTGTTGCTAGATTAAATACGACACTTTCTGTTTTAATCTCATTACATTCACCTTGTAATGCGACTTTAATTTAATTACTTTTAATTTTTGTTGTATAATATAAGTAAGTAGTATTATGAATACAGTCAGCATAAATAGTTTACCTTTTCGTTGTCGCCGACTAGGTTTAGTAAAGAAGATAGTCCGTTAAGGCCGCCCGGCGCTGCTTTATTCGTTTGCTGTAAAAAAACACATCTTTGAAGGAGTTCTGAAGTGAGCTAAATAATTATGTGGTCGAAATGTACTCCAGCAGGATTTTAGGGAGACAGAAATCGAGAGAGAGGGAGATCTAGGTAGAGCGATGCGCGATCTGTCTCTCTCCAAAATCCTGCATTCAACTTGTCGGGGTCCGTACGTACAGGGTGTTATGAAAACCCTGTGCTTTATTTGTTTCCTAATCCATACGTTAAATAAATGCGTACATAATCGATCATACACCCTGTATTAGTGATTGATATTCTTTGGTTCTAACTATTTAATGCATTTTTTTTACATAATCCGGTATCTCGACTTTGACACACATACGTGTTCAAAGCGCAGGGTTTTTAGGACACGCTGTACCTCGCTTACCGGTTTGATCAGAGCCCAGAGCACCGTGTATAGCGTCTGTGTCTTCTTCGTCAGTATCCCAACTTTATTCTTGAGGTCATCGGCCGTTCTTTTCATGTTTTCAGTTTTATCCTTATTAAATTGCAATCTGTAACAGAATAGTCGTGTCAGGCTTCGTCCGGTTAGTCCGTACAGCCGAAAGGTATCGACACGCGTCAAAAATATGTATGTAGTACAACGAAGGTTGTCATAATTCATAATGACAGTTATGCCTCTCTCGCAAAGTTGAACGAAGTTGAACGAGTACGATAGTGTAGAAGCGCTTCGGCTGGCTTCGTCAAACTTCGCCTCGCTTCGGGCGACTTCCATTTGTCGGTTTTTGCGGCCGAGTCAGAGCCCAATGGGCTCATCGCGAAGTTGAACAAATCATACTTCGGACTTCGCCGACTTTACCGAAGAAGTTCGCGAAAAACCTGAAGCGGTTAATCATCTGAGGCTATATGTACAGCGGGATGCAAAATTGCATGGACAAGTCCAAATGAAAGTCGTTTGAAGCTGTTTACGCCGTGCGATAGTGATGGTTATCGAAACACGGCTTCTGACGCCAAACGATTGCCGCCTCTAAGCTATCCATGCAATTTTGCATCCTAGAGTACCCTCGTTCGTGGCTTCAACATACATATTTGTTTCGTCACCGTGTGGATACCTTAGCTGGCGACTGTACATAGTCATATTATCGCTAACGCACATTATATACATTCGAGGCATCGCTACACAGTGAACTTCTGTTGCAGTGTACACAACTAAATCGGTATTCGACCAAGCAAGTAAAATTTTGAAGACAGTTTCTAATACAATCGTTTAGTGAAGCAAATATTTTCGAGTATTGTATTTCTGTATTTAACCTCGTATGGGCAGTGGAGGTCCCTTCCGGTTTAAATACGCCCGTTAGTAATAAAAAGCAAGTAACGGTAGAAAGAAACGCAACATTTTCACGCCTAAATAAATATGTTCTTCAGTGAACCTTCTATACATAGCACTATTACTTATTCTGTGGTATAGGTAATTTTTTTAAAGTGTTCCGAACGTGTAAACAGCCCACTATTGAAAATTGTGTTAGTTTATACCGAAAAGGCTCGTCTATGACGCATTTAATTTTGAAAGACCTTATCCTTCAACAAAGGCTATGTATGGCTATGTAATGTTAAGTGTAGTATTTAAGACATTTTACTATTATAATCCTATAATTAAGTATTGTATTAATTTCAAACATAATAATTGTATTGTTTATGAATAAATGAATTGAAATTGAAATGCTCAAGTATACTTATCCATGATTTTTTGTTACAATTATCGCATTAGGCGTAGCCTGTAATGATAGCGTAATATTTGCAGAAAATAAATAAATATTTTTTTGTCCAACGCACTAAAATCAACATAGATTTCACGGAGTTAACCTCAAAGTTCTTTCGTATAAGAAACTGGATTACGATTGTGAGAGCATTTTTAGAGCTTACGCAATACCAATTTTTAGAAATCATGCGTTCAATTTGATTTCAATCTCAAAAATCAAATGTGGGTATGGGCTTCGATTACGATGACGTTACGTGATAACAAAATTTTAATTTCATAGCAAGATTAGGTTTCAACTGTCAAATTGAAAACTAAGTTGATTTTTAGTGCGTTAGACAATAGCTGCTTATCTCATATTATGCATATTTTGAAAGGTAGGCAGTTAATGAGTTCAGGACATATGAAATAACTCTATATAACAATTTTATATAATTCTATTCTACCTATTTACACGAGTGCTGCCCCACAAATTGTTAATGAAGCAAATAGAAATTTTCAAAAGACCTGTACCCTTTTCTAACCGAAATAAGAGGGCTGATTGAAAAGTTCGCGGCCTGAGCATTAAAAAAAAAAGTTTTTAATTTTTTTATGCTGCCATTTTGAACTGTCATTAT
>BHDV01021120.1:525661-536823 GCA_005406045.1 Adoxophyes honmai
CGTAGGAAGTACTAACTCAATGTAAGTAGTATAATAATGTAGGAAGTAAGTAGGTACGATGACGTGATCATTTTGATCTTATATCTGTCATCGGAAAATAACACATTCCGTAAGTTTATAAATTTCCTAGGAAGTTTATAAACTTTCGTAAGATTCCAAACGGGAGACAAAAAATGTTATTACACCCACATTTTTGCAAAATTGAATATAATCTAACCTAACCTAACCTGATCTAACATAAATAAAGCTAATCTGATCTAAATTAACATAATCTAACCTAACCTAACCTAACGTAAATTGATTATTTTACGAAAATGCGGCCGTAAAATAATACAATTAGATTATATTCAATTTTGCAAAAATGTGGGCGTAATAACATTTTTTGTCTCCCGTTTGGAATCTTACGAAAGTTTATAAACTTCCTAGAAAATTTATAAACTTACGGAATGTGTTATTTTCCGGTGACATATCCATTTTTAGGTAATCATCTATTACTTACCTTACAAAATTTCATCAAAATCGTTCAGCCGTTTAGACGTGAAAGAGCAAAAGTCCCAACAAAAACGACTAAAAAACAACTACTTAACTCAATTTGGTTATCAGCCTACTGCCTACCCCCTAAGAACGATGGTGTAGTTATTTATAGCCTATGTCCATTTCTAGGTTATCATCTATCACCATACCAAATTTCATCAAAATCCGTTCAGCCGTTTAGACGTGAAAGAACAAAGGTCCCAACAAAACGACTAAAAATCACTAACTCAATTTAGTTATCTGCCTACTGCCTACCCCCTAAGAACGATGGTGTGATTATTTATAGCCTATGTCCATTTCTAGGTTATCATCTATCACCATACCAAATTTCATCAAAATCCGTTCAGCCGTTTAGGCGTGAAAGAGTAACAGACAGACAGACAGACAGACAGACAGACAGACAGACAGACAGACAGAGTTACTTTCGCATTTATAATATTAGTATGGATGTATGTATTAATATATAAAAATATACATAAATGTATTATAGCTAAGTCTGTGACAGGCTTAAATCTGATACCACACAGATACATACATACATACATACATATTCTCACACCTGTTCCCAAGAGGGGTAGGCAGAGCACGTGAATTCAAAAATCCCAGTGCCACGTTTAGCAATTTCAGGGTAACCAGAAACCAGATGCTTTAAACGTAATATTGCAGTGACAGGTTGCTAGCCTATCGCCCACAATACACTAACCCTTTCCCAGAGTCGACTCTTACGACACCCACGGGAATAAAGGGGGAGGTGCTATTCTAATACGGCACCACACGGGAAACCACACAGATATACACGGACTAATAATTGTCATTTTCCCTTTTCTAGAGTTAAAAATAGTATTAGGAATCTTTCCAATACAGACCCAGGTTAAGAAACTCTGAATGCATAACCTTTTATCCCTTTTTTTAACCCAAAGAATGAGTGCCGATGCCGAAGCAGGTAAACCTGGCAGGTATTAAGTATTTTATATACCGCATTCCAGGAAAACCCATTTTGCAAAAATTGTGACCTCACCCCTGTATCCCCACACGGGGTAGAGAGAGCACTAAAGGCCCAATCAGACGGTTCATTCGGATGAACGTTCATCCGAGTGATTGCTTCATTTTTCTAGTGAATTCATTCGACAGTTTGTTTCATTCCGTGTTCAGACGTGTCATTTCGAATGAATAGTACCGAATGAAAGGCGAAAATGAAAGAAAAATGAACCGTCTGATTGGGCCTTAAACATTACATAGCCAAAGCCACGACTACTCCACATTTAGGTAGCTACTTCAAGCAAGATATTACATTATGTAGTTTAAGAATTGATTTACCTAACAGAATATTAATTAGGCTATAGTATTGTTATTAGGCTAGAAACCTGTTACTATTATGTTCATCAAAATTATCACTAGAAATATTATGCCATTACAAAATTAAGGTGTCGCTAGCGCTAGACAGTTGATCAAAGATCACTTTTTAATTTAAGAACAGATTTATACATTGAATTATGGCGAGTAGGATATAAGCATTGGATGTAGGTAAAGTTGTCCTTAGAAAATGTTACGCGCCTATAGCATTTCTCGTGAACCAGGTATATTAGGTATATAAGCATAGATATTATACGTTTTAAGTTTTTGGCATAATAATACGGACAGTTATGAGAAACAAATAAGAATTAGTAAAAATTAGTAGTACCTTCTTTCTATTGATAAAGTATTTGATTTCGCATGAGAAATAAAATCACTAGCAATCACATTGCAATTTATCCACATTAAGAAAATTGTTAAATTAAACAAATGAAATCTTTTCATACAGATTATTTAAAAGTGGGAGAACATTTTTATTTTATGCAAACTGAAGGCCTTATACCAGACTTTTTATTAATTAAAAATGATGCATAAATAAATCATTCGAATTAGCTTCATTCTATTTGTTTGTGCAGTTTATCATACATTCCACCCACCACCCATGTTTTAATAGATATATGTACATAATATGCTCCAACGTTTAACAGCCGATAAATTAAACTAGATAGTGAGCACATCGGCACACTAATGGCTAACATACACGTAACAGTATACTTGCGCAAGCCTGGACTTGCACAAATAGACGTATATGTAAATTTGCGCAATTATCTTCCAACACACCTAACAGTATACTTGCGCAAGTCCAGGTTTGCGCAAGTATACTGTTACGTGTATGTTAGCCATAACTTTGCAGTGAATGACATGGCAATACTGCAAATCTAACGCGTGTTCTGACGTTTAGAATACAGTGTTACCATATTCCAATGCAGAGTTAGCTTGGTCGGACTACATAATATGCAACAGCACTTCGTAAATACATACATAAAAACCTAACTATACTTATATTTACATAGTATTGCCTTCGAACATTGCGTATCGCAAACAGTAAAAATATTAGTGCACGATCGGTTACTTTAATAAATATAAATGGCATAGCTAATTCATTGCATATTAACAATAAATAAGAGGGTAATCATAATCATAATGCAAAATAGCAAACCTGAACTCCATCGTGTCGCAATTTTTGCATTTTTTTGAACTCTTGCCTTCGATGTCGCGCGGCAGGGTGACTGCAGACAAACCAAGGGGATATAACAAGTCGCTAAGCGAAATCAGTCGCCGCACGGCAGTCAAGACGACCCTCTCCTAAAATCGCTAAATTATTAACACGTTACATCGCTAATTCTTGTTTTACCTTTTCAACGCAACGATATAAAAAATTTGGATGGACTTTGGGTCTTAACCCATTGCTTTGAGAAGGTAGAAAAAAATTGAGCCGCGTTTTCAACAGGACATAACCAATGGTAGGCATTCTATTCTATGCAAGTTAGGCGATCTGTCGAAAATGCAGCTCAAAATCGCAATAAAATAGGAATAAAAATCTCATTTCATTTTTCTTCTAAAATAAATGAAGCGTCTTTTGTATTTTTCACCTACCTTCTTTTGTACCTGCAGTAACGACCCTTTTTTAAATAACAAAAGTTTAAAAGGACAGAGGAAACCAAAATTGCTGTCCTTTCTATAATTCCAAGTAAAACACAAACATGAGTGATGATCTTTTGAGAACTTTTAAGCAGTAACAACTAACGTACAATTTTGAGGTTATGGCAAAATACCTCATGGCGACGCAACGCTTTATTATTCGTTATAAGATGTAAGTTATTCAAACAGATACATTTATGGTTTGAATTCATGCAATAACTATTTAAATTCCCTGTTGCAGCTTAAGTAGATTTTGAGTTAAATGGGATCAAAAGTATACCTCGAAATTTTTCGGGTAGGTAGTTAGTCAGTACTTTTCAGTTTCGAAAATGGCTAGACATACTTGTGTCTAAATATATATAAACTGCTGGTTGTTTGAAAATGCACCAAAATGTCACTAATGAAAGTTTCACGGCTTTATTTTAACTTGTACCAAATTACATCCTATTTGTAATACTCCTTATGATTGTCATACGTGGGTAGTACCTATTACTGAGTACTTTCCTTTAAGTACTGATAATATTATCAGTGATTTCCTAGTTATAAATTAATGCGTGTTAAGTCAATAAGCCATTTAACAATTTAAGTACAATAATTAGTTTGCCTTTTATACTGTAATTGATCGTGATTACGTGATTTATGCACATTCGCTTGCTAAGTTTTGATTAATAGTAATGAATACAGGCTCCGATTAAATGTGCGTATTTATTAATCAAATATTGTAATGTTAGCATTAAATTTCGCTAGTTTCATGAGTTCTTAACATCATTTTTAAATTTTTCTTAAACTTAACCTCAAAATTAACGACGGGTTAGAAAACATTAAGGTTGGTTATAATAAAATATAGGTAAGTGATAATTATAACGCTCAATAGAAAATTATTAAAAAACTCAGTATTTTTTTCTTCACAATACAATTTCTAGCTATTAAGTAGGTAGGTATAAAAATGCAGTTTCTTTTATTGTTACAAGTTCAAAATTAGAATAATTCCTCATCAGCCGTTGACTTCAAAAACGACAAAAAAACTTGTAATGTAGCATTTTCCTAATTCTTCCGTGTAAAGACAGTAGGTATAAACGCAAAATAAATCTTATAACCTAAAAAACTCAGTCACTAAATGCATTTACTAAAATCATTCGCGTTTAAGTTTAGTAAATAGACAGCGCACTTACTTCTAAAGTCGTTCTCGGCAGGCCTCGCCTCTAAGTTAGCAGTCGGGACACAAGTGATTATTGGTTTGTCGGCGCTGAAAAAAAAATATTTCTCACTCCAAAATCCCAGCAAAATGCTGATACCGATTGTATTGAAATCATTATAACAAACAGTAATGTGTTATTGCAATAATGATTTCCAGTTGTATCTTTGGATTCCAGAAATCCAGAGAAAAAAAACAATTTTTCCGTTGAAATTTCAAATCTTAAAATAAACAAGAGTGTAGTTTTCCAACGAAAAAAAAAAAAGATCGTTTTTTTTTAATTTATTTCTCCAAATTCTCCAATGACATGTTGTTTTTAAGGCCAGCATTACACCTGTAAGTTTTACTTAAGGTGATATCAGACGGTTCATTCGGATGAACGTTCATCCGAGTGATTGCTTCATTTTTCTTTCATTCCATGTTCAGACTGTTTAGCTAGAAATGAACATTCACTAATCTTTTCCGACAGTATGGCGTCGAATGAACCACGACGTCTTGGGATAAGTTTAGTTTGGCGAATCCGAGTGAACGGTTCATTCGGTGTTCAGACTATTCATTTGTCTTTAATTTTTTGCGAATGAAAGATGCCGAATGAAGCGATCCAACATTGCTGGATCGATTCACTAGTGAATTCTTCCGACAGTTTCGTTTCATTCCGTGTTCAGACGTGTCATTTCGAGTGAATAGTACCGAATGAAAGGTGAAAATGAAAGAAAAATGAACCGTCTGATTGGGCCTTTACGTAAGTAGGGAGTCCCTACTAGGGACGCAGCTATCTGCCAAAAAGGGAGATGATTATTGCTATCTCATTCTAACTCATAGCTGTGTCCCGGATAGCCGTGTTACGTAAGTAACACTTACAGGTGTAATGCTGGCCTAAGTTAATAACTTCTATTACATTTGGATAATAAACTACAGTCCCCGATTTTCGTTTTTTTTGGTCAAAGTTATAGAACAAAAAAACGAAGCTCAAGACTTTTGGCCAAGGTTAAAAAAAATTGTCATCTCAAAAGTTTTTTTTTCAAAACCTAATTAAGGCCATTGTATCCAAAAGGCACTGGCACAATAAAGCATTATTCATGTTTCAAATAATAATCTTCTTTCATTTATAATTTTAAAGCATGTCTATACTAGAGACCTTTAGGTACTTAAAAGATGGTAAACAGTCTTGACATGTCTTTTTATTTAAATGTACACTTTATAAATCAAAATCTTTACATTTTACAATTTAGGTATGAAAAAATCATTTACTTTCATAATTGAATTGTATAGTGTAATGATGTTTATTTTTAGACTGTGTATTTCAATAAAAAGACATGTCAAGATTGTTTACCATCTTTTAAGTACCTAAAGGTCTAAAGTATAGTCATTCATTTAGCAGTTTATGTTGGTTATACCTATGGTTGGTTATGTGGGTTTGATTTCCCCTAGATTAGTCCAATTAAACAAAATTTGTTTAGTTGATTAACTGAATAGTGTCCGTAATTTACTCACCTAGGCATCAAGGCGGGAGGAGGGTGAGCAAAAATAGGCACTTCCACAGGTGGCTCTGAAACAAAGGGTAACCATGAGAATCTGACCGCGGTCTTATAGATATCATGAGCCGTGATCGGGTGACCATATCTCAGTACCTTCTTGGGGCGGTGGAGGCGGCGGCGGCGGCGGCGGAGGCATCAACACACTGGGTTTCTTGTGGTGTGCAAGCGCGTGAGGCGGAAGCACCCCCGTCCGATAAAACCTCTGCTCCTCAAACACTGTCGCATGCACGTATCTGCAGTGCGGCAGAGTGCAAACGGTATTCTGGAAATTTCTACAAAACCGGTACACACCCGGCAGCTGGGTCAGGTCACGCTCATGAGCGTATTTACAAGACCCTGCACGACTACACGTGCCTCTGATAAAGTCCCTGCATATCGTTGGCTTAGTCCTCTCGTTGGCCTCTTCAGATAACTGTGACACTTCGTTTCTTGCCAGTTCAGGTGAATTGTGATTGATGTTGTCGTAATCTGTGTCAATTTCTTGGTCTACAGTCATGTTGAAGTTCAAGGGACTCACGGGATGAAGGTTTGCTGGTAACGGGGTGAGAACAGATTTTGCTTTTTCTAATAATGCCATCTGCTCCTCTTTGGTGGTCAGCTCTGAGGAGCTGTACGTCGGAGACAGGTCTCCTCCATTCGGAGGTGACTGATTGCTGTTTTCAGAGAAGTCTATTTTGGACTTTAAGAACTTCTTCATGTTTTTAAAGTTTGGTGATGGCTTGAATAAGATTTGTTCTTCTTCACCAATATTTTGGCACCAGTTTATGTCTGAAATAAACTAACAGTTAAAACTTAGGCAAGTATGTTAGCTAGCTGGGAGCTGAGAAATTAAGATTGTACAGTATGTTAATAATCAAGAATCATTAGCATGGAAAAAATTGGCTGCCTCATTTAAATAAAGTTGTTGACATGTCTTAAATGTATGACTTGACATAGGTTTCTTAAGCCTTAATTTGGAAATATAAAAAAAAACTATCCTTCAGGGCTCATTGCCCTTTATCACCCTACAAAAACATCTGTAAAAAAAAGACTGGTGTAAGGGAAGGATATCAACTTTAATTAAATTTATTTCACCTAAACAATGTTCTCAAGTTGATAGAATTCAATCAAAACACCCTGTTCATAATGTTCATATTGCTCATATGTATAAGTACTTATCAAATTAATATTTCATTGAATTACAAACAAAAACTGTCAGTCAGTGGGGTGGTTAACCTTCAACATATCATATTATTCAAACAAGACTCCATAACAAATAGAAAGTATTACTTTCTAATTAAGGTTGCGGGAATCGATGTCATTTGCTGTCAATCTAAGTTTTTTGTACAAATAGCATACTTCAAATCCTGCTTGACAGAAGATGAGATTGAAATAGAGACAAATGACAATCTTTCAAAAAATCCTACAACTATTGCAAAGAGTTATTCGCATCAGCGTTTTCAAGTATTTCTATTGCATACAGAATCAAAGAACAGAACATTCAACCCAGTCAGCGAATGCACTTTTTTTTGACAGGTTCTTTACAGTGTCGTATACATCACATACCTGCTTGTGAATGTTGCATTTAACACTGATTTACGTATTCCGGAATGTCTGACACTTGATAGACTGATTTACCAATTAATTCTAACCTAGATTAACTAGTCCTACAGTAATGAATCGTACAAATATGCATTACAAGCGATTTATGCTAGTTTAAAATACACGTGCAAATGGCATTCAAATCAAAATCATCCAATAACATTACTTAGATTACAAAATACAAAATGGCAGTCTACTCCTGTAGTTAACTAACTGACTGCGTTGCGCTTCAGATCTATAGTTACGTGACGTGCACGGTCGGTACGTACGAAAGAAAAAACCATCGCAACCCAATCAACAGGTCTTGCGTCTCTGTCACTCGCAGGTCACGCGAAAGGGACAAAACAATGCATTCCTCAAAGAGGTAAATACGACAAGGACGAAGTAACGTTTCATTTCACTCAACTTACTATTACTTATTGTTAGTTAAAATGGACAATGAATTTTATTGATCAACTCAAATTAATATAAAGCTGACACTCCTCGGTGTAATTCATTGAAAGAATTGTTTTGATTAAAAGTCATTTCTGTACAAGTGTAGTTATGAAATTGTACATATCTTTATTGCCTGTAATTATAAATACGCTATTTATCATTATCTAGATACATAGGTATTATTCATACTTTGAAGCGTAACTAGTTTAAAGTAATCGAACACCTCGAACACAGACGTCCTGACGAAATTTCGATGCGGTATACGGTATACCGTATACCACCAAATTTTCAAATTTTGTAAAACAAACGGCTCACTTGACAAACGTTTGCAATCCTTTGTTTTCGATGAAACCCGGTTAAACCTATGCCACGGCACTCCCCCGTGCCTTGATATAAACAGGGGGGCAAGGGACTCGTTCGTCTCACCCCAGGCTTCCACCCTTTCCAATCCCGAGAAAGGGAGAGGGAGGTACAAAAAAACCTCCCGTTTCTCCCCACCTTTCTTTCCGGAAAATTGTACTTACGACATAGCGGGTAGACGCCTTTCGGGAATTCGCCAATTCGCCTCATAAGGCGGTCTTTACATCCACAAAAACACTGACAATGATGTTCAAGTATACGATTAAGCCGTTCATAGAACGCTGGTAGATACCTAATTATATTGATTGAAATAAAATTGTCAAATCATTTCCATCAACCCCTACGAACATGTCTGGTTTATATAAGGTGCTAACAAATTAGTCAAGGATATTTTAAGAGGTAATAGATTACATTAAAACAATTAACTTTTAACTGTAATTAAGGAACCTTTGTATATAATTTTATTGTTTTAATTTACCGAACAAAAAAATAAATTACAATGAACCTTTAAAATAATCACCCTTTGATGCACCTGTTAAGATATTTAACACTTTCTGTCATGTCTAGTGTTGCTAGGTACTATTTGTTTTAAATCGGTACATAAGGTAAAACAAATTGAGATTTAAGGGTGTAGATTGGGACAGACAAAAAACACAAATTTCTACGACTAGATGGCGCCAGGAATAGCTGCATCGAGATCTCTCTCCAAGCAAATGTTATTCCTGAATTGAAACAGACCTTTAAACTTAAATTCATTACCTTTAACACTAATGATGTAATATTATGTGCTATTTTGAACTATTTGTCGTATTCGACATAGTGATAAGATGCCAATGCATAAAATAGAACTAAAAAATTAAATGAAATAGAATGATACTGATTTTTCATTTTATCGGGACATTTAGCGTCCCGATTAAGTAAAAATCAGGACGCGTCCCCAGACTCTTGAAAATTGGTACGTCCTGTTGAAATCGGGACACCTGGCAACTCTAATCATATCACGTCAAAAATTGTTTTTCATAAATGTCATTTTGACTCGGCGGGAAAACTGTAGGTTGATTGATTAAAGAGGTTCTAGCACGTCTAAAGCTAAAGAGGCTTCATTTAATTATAGTATTAACAGGGTGGTTTAACGTGACAAATTTGTTTCCTAGTTTTCTCCAAAAAAACACAAGTAAACCTATGATGTCTCATACTTAAATGTACTCCTAAAATCGAGTACTATCAGCTGTAAAAATATCCGTGGACCGTGACTAATTTGTTAGCACCTTATAGATCGTTGTTTTCTTTTGATGGATGCAAAATAGCTTGGCCAATTTGTCTGCCCGCGACTTCGTTTGCGTAGAACTCTCTTACCCATCTCACACAAAAATAAAAAACCAGCCAAGTGCGAGTCGGACTCGCGCACGAAGGGTTCCGTACCAAAACAGCAAAAAACCTCGTTTTTTTCTAGAGGGGGGGCTTAATTATTATTATTATTTTGATTTTAGTATTTGTTGTTATAGCGGCAACAGAAATAAAAATTTCAACTCTCTTGCTATCACGGTTCGTGAGATACAGCCTGGTGACAGACAGACAGACAGACAGCGAAGTCTCAGTAATACGGCGACGTTGACGGCCGGATAGCCCAGCGGTTAGAGAACCTGACTGTGAAGCTTAAGGTCCCGGGTTCGATCCCCGTTTGGGGCAGATGTTTGTATGATGAATACATTGATTTAATATATGGATGAATATGAATGTTTGCTTTCGAGTCTTGGATGTTTATCTATATATAAGTATATTTATCCGTTGTCTAGTACCCATAACACAGGCATTAAATTGCCTACTTTGGGACTAAGATGATTGGTGTAAAAATTGTCCAGTGATATTTACTTAAACAGTGATATTTAACCCTTAAATTGGCAAGATACTAAAATGCTGGGAAACCTTGAAATATTCAATTAATATAACTAAATATAGTTTAAAAAGCCTCAGAAAAATTAAAAAAAAAATCTAATTATGACAGTTTTCTGGAAAACCTATGTGACTCACGTGGCACATTGCCAAGTCCAGTAAAAAATACAAATGTACCACGGGAGTCACATTGCCAAGAACTTAGTAAAACGCAAAATACAATAATTTATTGTTTATTTAGCAAAAACGTAACTTTTTCTGGAATAAACGGAAACAGCAGGACTATTGCCTAACGTCCTCGGTTTCGGCACGGACTTGATGGTGAAAAACGCTCGTGATCTCGAGTATCTCGGTAAAATGCTTTCGTGCAACAAAATTATTTCCACCTGCGCGCAGAACCAATATTTGGTGATTAACTCGTTAAATTGGCTTCAAAAGCGCCTGGGTATTGGTTTCAACTGTCATGATGGTACGTGACACCAATTGTTAAGATTTTAAAGTAAATTGGTCACCTACTGTCAAATTGAAAGCGATCGTGATTCCGAACGCGTTAGACATTGGTGCTTTTGTTTTTTCTTCATATTCTCAATTACAAATCAAAAAAGCATTTTGCATTTAATTCAATACACAAA
>BHDV01021141.1:0-21471 GCA_005406045.1 Adoxophyes honmai
CATTTTATCACAAAACACTCACATAGATAAAAACGTGTTACAGCGTGGCGAATATGCCGAAGTTTTGCCGGTATTCAGATTACTGAAGTGTATCCATTTTAATTCAATATTTGTCTTAAGCTACCAGGAGTTCAGAAGCTTACCGGAGAGTGGTCGTGGGCGGCGCGCCGCGGGCAAGTCAGTCGGACGCGGCGGCGGTTGGAGACTGCGCTCGATCATGATGCGCTTGCAGATATCACGTAAAGCATTCGCGATGGACCGAGCTGGGGCTTCGCAGCGGAACACGTGGCACATGTGGCGGCGCGTCGCGCGGTCTCGCGCCACGTAGGCAAAGTCCCTGAGAAAGAAGTTGGGTTAAGCTGGTACGAGCGCCAGGTTAGAATGGATGATAGCTACATGGGAGGGAAAATCGTTGAAAGTATCTTCCTGTGTTATGCCTTTTTTGTCGGAGGATATTTCTTGATACAAGTCGTATTTGTCATAAAGGCCACGTATATGTAGAAACAACACTCTACTTGACCAAATAATTGAAATACCAGTTATTTGTCCTTTATCTGGCAAACATTACGGGTATGGGACCCTGGAGCGCTCTGGCTGTGTCTTATTCACCGATTCTCCTTTTTGCTTTCCTTTCCCATACCCATGACTCTCTCTACCTACGAGACCATGGCAGCGTTGCTTATAAGAAGCTATATTTTATAAGTTTTAAGAATGAACTACGTATCTACTGGTAGGTAAGGTCGATCAATTGTTGTTTTCTTTGATCGAAGGATTCCCGAGCGAATTTAGAAAACTCCTTCAGACATTTTTGACTTAAAGCACTGGAAGTGCTCAGTGCATAATCGTTTTTATTAAAATTAGAAAAAGAGATGGCTAGCTCATCGTCCCAAACACATTGGTAGATCCCATCAAATTTTAGAAGCATGACGAAAAATTGTATGAACCAATTGAATGAGGTGCAGGCTGGGGATGAAGTGCCACAATCACAAACACAATGCCTAACAATTTTGTCTATTTACCTTTCGCTGTTCCACGATAGCAAAATAACAGAAGGAAACATTTAAGTCACAGTCATTCGTTCTACAATAAGGACACGCGATTTCATGGGTAACGTAGTCATTCGCATGCTCGGATATAAACCAACAAAATGTTGCCAAGTCTTTTTATGTTATCGTTCCCTTCAAAAGAGAACTTTCATATTCACAAAGAAGAATAAAAAGCAACAATATTTTAGCTCGAGACATCGACAAGACGCAACTTCAATAGGCTTAGCAAGCAACTTACGCAAAATGAAACGCGTGCAGGATAAACTACCTGCCGCTTTCTGACGTCCCTAGTTAGATAGTGACAGATATACTTAGTCTATCTTGCGCGCATCTGTATTCGCGCATTGCTGTGCTAAGCCAGCTTTTTATAAAGGTACTTCTGTAACTGCGTCGGTAGAAACTCCAAACCAATTTGTGTTCAGAATTTCTTTCAACCATCATCTTTTGATACAAATAAAAAGTGAAAATTAACCATTTTTTTGGAAAAAGAACATTTAGGACACAACATGAATCGCGCTTCTTAATTGTACAAATCTTACCGTCCGTTGTCTCTGCCGACACCCCACACACGGATGGTGTGGATGGGCTGCGTGTGAAGTGTGTTCAGACTCTCAGGGTCGATCAGTTTTAAGGCTCCATCGTCTAGGTCCATGAAGAGATCTTTGCCCTGGAAAAGATATCGACGGTAAAAGGCGAGACCTAGGAAACGTCCTTGTGGAACTACCAATGTTAAAAAATTATAAATGATCTTGATAGTAAACTACTTGAAGTTTATGCCGGCTTTCATCAATTGCCTTGAAAATAGTTTGATAACGACCATTTTCACATAATGATAGCATTATTTTAAAAGCGTGTTTGGCTGTATCATGACGTGTCATCAGTTGCTAAAGGCATTAATAAATTTTCTACAACAGGAAATATCCAATTATTCGGTCTTCTAGAAACAATTGCTGCACAACTTATGCACAATTGGTATGGATATGAGAAACAAAATACAAACTCTATCGCAGTGAAAGGGTCTTTATCACGTGTTCTCTGTAACCTCCTGTAGCTTTACAAGATGAAAATAGAACTCACATCACCCCAGCGGCCGACTTGGTCCAGCAGATCGTTCCGGCCCAGACTCAGGTCCACGATACACTTGTTGACAGCGCGGCTGGACCGCTCTGGGGTCAAATCGGCCTCGGAGATCTCGACCCAGCCGAGCGAGCGGACGAAGAAGCGAACTGCGCGCGCGCTGTCTGGCTCCGGACGAGCGGGGAAACTGCGTCGTCTGCGGATTTGAATTTAGAATTAGCTGGAGCATGGTCATATGAGGACATGTTTGAACGTGAAAGTACCGTGAGACTCAGTCATAGTGAGTATGTGTAACCCAAGTCATAATTCGAGTCTAAGTGGACATGTTTCGGGATAATCCGTAGCCCATCATCAGCCGCTTGAACAGAGAGATAGATGAGGAACTGAGGACTAGCCAGATACATGTTGAACTGAATACTGATACTGTTGAATTTAAGACGTGAAGTTTAGTCATCCGGATTTTGCATCCGTATTTATGAGAGAGATTGTGTTGTTTACGAGATATTATATTACATGGGAATATAAGTTTTCAAATAGTTTATAGGTACATTGGACAGTAGACATGGGTAATACCTAATGATGAGATATTCCTAGACTTTTAGTGTCCGCACTCTAAATATGTAAACACCAATACCTATCCATTTTCGGAACTTAAGTCCGTTATTACTTACTACTCTTATGATCAATTTCATTAAGAAAGTATTTTCAATCCTCAAATCCATCCTATCTACCATATAATTACCGATATTTATCTAATATACCTGCATAGCTATAATCCGTACTCTGGCTTGGGTTTTATGAACCCACCAGAGCTCAGGATCCACGTGTTAATCCACGGTAAAAGTTTGACGTATTTCTCGCCTCTTTTCAACGCAAACAACGCTAGTCCAAAAATAAAACACTCACTTGTAAGACATCTCTTCCTTCCGTTTCCTCTCTGCCTCTTGATCCACGTGGTCCAGCGCTCCGCTGGTCGTGCTCCGAGTGACAGAGGACGTCATGACACCCTCGTACTTGTTCACCTCTGACAAGTTCGAGACGTCCCGTACCATGGAAATACGAGACTCTTTAGCCTCTACTGGCAGCATTTTGGGGATCTCACGCTGTATCGTGCCGCTCTTTATGTGCCAGTAGTAGGGGCCGTCCATGTCTGGAAAGGTTACGTTAGCTGTTGAAATAGGTGTTTATGTTTTACAAAACAGGAGTTGGGGACATGGAGAAGGAAGCTCTGTAAACATAGGCGAGTACGTAGCTAACTTAAACCCATAGAATAGACAGATGATTATGGTCATCCAGTCCCGCAAACATTAGTGGCATGTCACTTATTATAAATATCAACTGTAGAGAGCCAATAACCATAGAGGAAAAAACCACTAGCGTTACGCCCGATCTTGGGCCAGATCTTGAGTCAATAAGAGCACAGCGATCGCCGCGATGGTTTAGTTTAGCGGAATCGTCCCCGAACAACCAAAATGACATTAGAACTCTAATGGATAACTACTCGCTGCCATGACCATGGTGAGGACTGTAGCACAAGCCCTTTTATACTGAGAGGCCCCTCTTCGGTGAAACACACCTACGCTGAATAATGAAGTGATGACAGCCTGACAGGGCATACCTTCATGTTTCTCCCAGCCTGGTGGCAACGGCGGCTCCTTCTTCGCCCGCAGCTTGACAGGTATAGCGTACAGGTCTTCGTTGGGTCCCTCCGCCGAGTGCGGCACCCCGTGTCGCTTCTCGCTGTCCTCCTGGTCGGCCCGCTCCTTCTCCGGAGGGGGGGACTCTTCGCCGCCATTTTGGGGGGGCGTGATGAGCCCGCTTTTTTCACTGGAAAAAGGAGATGTTTAGTTGAGCGGTGTGTAGCAAGCTTTATACCTAAGATGTAACTGTCTGGTACTTTTGGCGTAGCGTGTGAGATAGATGGCCTGTTATTTTTAACGTCTAGTTAGACGGTGACCGGTTTAGTCTATTTCGCGGGCATCTCTACTTGCCTATGCTAAGTAGGCATATTTGAGGTTTTTGAGACATGGATCTCTCAGGGGATAGAGAATAGAACACTGGACTATTGTCTTGTATCCTTAACATAGGCGTTGAATTACTTACTTCAATTTAAACCATTAGCTAATTTCATTTAAGTAATTTTTAATTTACGTACCTAACCTAAAATTTTATGGTAGAAGTGGCTACAAAACGTGAAGTAGCTATGTTTTGACTTTTTACCGTTTGCTGTGCTCTGTCTGTTCCATTTGGAAGTAGCTACAAGGGTAATATTTATTTTATGCTATTGATACGAATCGAAACAAATAAATTACCTTTTAATTTTTAATTTGACGGCCTGAGTGTATCATGAGGAAAAGTCACGGAATGATAAACTTTGTTCAGATTTGTTTGTTAACACCGAATGTTTTTTTTAAATTTTCAACAATCTCCAAAATTACTGAACTAGATTTGAGTCGATGTAAAAAAGCGTTGATTCACAGAGTGACCTCAGCAGAATTATATTTAACCTTAACCAGACAAAGTCGTAAAATAAACTGTATGTGACTCAGACAGACCGACACAATTGCTCGCCGTCTCGAGTCAAATAAAGGACATACGGAGCAGCTCTGTTTTATCCCAAAAATGGAATGCCTGCCTAAGGGTCTCCCCACATTAGTCGACGCCTCTTCGGCAAAATGCGGGTAGAAAAAGCGTTAAGTCAACGCAATAAGGGCGAACAAGACGTCAAACGGCTCGGCTCGTTCGACCGAAAATGGCCGAGCCAATTCATGTCTTGTTCGCCCTTATTGCGTTGACATAAAGCTTTTTCTACCCGCATTTTGTCGAAAAGGCGTCCACTGGTTTGATGAGACCCTAACGCGGAAGATCTGGCTGAGATTGATTCTAACAGATAACTTTAACCGTACCTATGTGGTGTCGGGATAGAATAACACCTCTCCATTTCTTCTGCAGATGTCGTAAGGTCATTCAAATGTTTCTTGTGTGAATTTATGGATAAAAGACTATTTCACGTTTCGCGGCCACTTCTTCTGTTGAGTTGGCAGTTTTAAGCCTGTCGTTTAAATATACTTTAATCTACTTTTTCAGTCACCTCTTACAACATCAACCCCCAGATGAAACGGAGGGGTGTTATTCTAAACCCGATACCACACGGTAACCAATTGATTTCATGAGTCGGTGGCTAGTAAATGTTAACTTTTGTCATGTCCATAGTAAACGAGAAATTTTTGTGCAGTTGCTCTTAAATGAAACAATATTCACCTCCGTCGGCCTCTGTCCCTCTTCCCCTGCATTTAAGTTAACACTTAACACGAAACACAAACGCGCCCAACAAACTAAAACAACGCAATGAACAAAAAGTCAATAAAACAAACGAGTAAACCAATTACACAGTTTTAATTTCGCGAAACGCAATTGTATTTAAAGACAACCGGATCCGCGAGTTGTAGTTATAGCAGGCCATGAGTAATTAGCGGCCGCGATGCGCAAAAAGTTTTTTTACCGAAACAGGTATGTTTACGTACAATGACGCTTGCTCCTAAATGGTGTAGGCAGAGCACACGAGACGTGACATAGAGAAAACAATGATTATGACTATTCACGCGACCACTTTTAGCATAATCTTAGGTTTGAAAACGGATGGAAGAGTTATACTCCGTTTTCTTTGGGTTGAGAATTTCAACGGACACAATTTGAAATTATCTCTGGAATTCATTAGTAAAACTGGAAATGATTTATGCAAATACACTTAACATTGTTTGTTATAATGTTCTTAATTCAAACATCATCATAATTTGAGCCGATATCTTGGGATTACTCAAAAATGTGTAAGGATTTGACAGTTAAAATTCTCAACCCAAAATAAACAGAGTATAGATATACTATAGTGAGAGGTTACTAGCCTAAAGCATACCTAAACGTATACAGGTATGTTTTATACATACATACATACATACAATCACGCCTGTATTCCCAAACGGGGTAGGCAGAGCACACAAAACGCTACATAGACAAAACAATGACTATTTCACGTTTTGTGGCCACATCTAGCATAGTATTTTTTAGGTTTTGAGATGGCAGGTACAATAGTGACAGGTTGCTAGCCTGTCGCCTAAAGTATACCTTAACCTATGTCCTTAGTCGCCTCTTACGACATCTATGGAAGAAATGGAGAGATGTTATTCTAAACCCGACACCACACGGGGTTTTATGCTTGTAAATTACTTTAGAATATAGTTTCCTTACTTTGACTTGACGAAATAAGTTTGGGAATAGTTTTAGGCGACAGACCTCTTAACCTGCTGGCTTAGCACGACAAGCCGCGAGTAGAGATGCGCAAAAAAAGAACGGAATGGATTTTTGTTACTTACGTACTTACATGGTACTTACTATCCTTTTGATTCTGAGTAGGAAACATTTATTCATATTTGAGAAAAGAAATGGAGTCTACGACAGTAACACTAAGTACTTATAACACTGTGCCCAGCAACGGCGACTACAGGCGAATACAGGCTGAATTATTATCAAAACCTGGGTTTTACAAAAAGTAGTGTTCGATCTCTTTCGCACACACTTGGTTAGAGAGGGACTTTTTATTTTAACTATTCTTAAAACTTAGCTGCTTTCTACACACTCTCCCATTTACAAACAGAGCAAGCTCACGTAAAAAGCTAATAACCCTGTTTCCCTGTATTTACTCGGTGGGTAGTAGCTATCGACTAGGTTTTCGCCACCACGATATTTCCCAAGGTGCTACTACAATACCACTGACTTGGCATTTGCGAGAATTCGTTCCTTTAGCTAACGAACATCACGCGTTCACTGATTTTTTACAGTAACCAGGATTGGATAACATGAGTACTATTCTTTATTTACATTCATTTATAATTACATCACGTCTGTATTCCCAAATGGGGTAGGCAGAGCAAACGAAACGCTACATAGACAAAACCATGACTATTTCACGTTTAACGGCCACTTCTGAGATATTTTTATTAAGGTTTTGAGTTGGCAGGTATAATAGTGACAGGTTGCTAGCCTGCCGCATAAAATATACCTTAACGAATTTCTTTAGTCTCCTCTTACGACGTCCACGGAAGAAATAGAGAGGTGTTATTCTAAGCCCAACGCTACATAAAAACTCCTTGATACTTACTGCATGTAATGTGTTATAGTGAAACAAAAAGCGCATTCATTCACGTCTTTAAAAATATCAAGATCGCGCGTCGATCCGCAGCTGTCCTGGCGCTATGCTTACGATGATTGGTCACAAATTGGCCGAAACACGTCGAGCTAATCTCAATATAAAAACCGATCCGATAAATATAAAGTTCAATACTTACTTGGATTTTGTTACAGGTGATGAAGCTTCATCCTCGACTCTGAAATAAAAAAAGACTCATCAAAACACATTCAAACAATACATAATTCATACAGGTAACATAAGTTGGCAACCTACTTCGAAAATACGCAAAAACTGGAACAATATTACAGTACGAACAAGATCGAAATAATTAAAACACATACATATTTATGAACACACCGTTACTGTGAGTTTGTTCCGAATCGAGAAAATATTATGCGGGAGTGCGTAATCAAGTCATATTGTTGGGGATATGTGTCAGCATTTATACATTTCACTTAAAATTTGGTAGGTATATGTTGATGATTCATTTAAACATGATGTATAATGATTGCCCTGTGGTGTAGAATAACACTTCTTAATTTCTTCCGTGGATGTCTTAAGAGGCGACTATAGGTTAGGTTCGACTAGAGAAGCGGTTCTTAACCTTTTTGCCTGGCGACCCAAAATTCAAGGATATTAGAAGTCCGCGACCCAATCAACTATTAAAAACAAATGAAATGCAGTGATTGCCGTTTGTCTTTCAAAAAGTCCCGCGGGTCCCGCGACCCAACTTTGGGTCGCGACCCGAGGTTAAGAAACGATGGATTAGAGTATTAGACCATAGACTAGTAATCTGTCACAATTATGCTAGAGGTATCTGCAAATCGTGAAAAAGTCATGGTTTTGTTTGTCTGCCCCATTTGTACAGGCGCGATGTATGTCTGTAAAAGTGCACTAAGTATATTAAGTAATCGAATGGTTAATGGTAATTTGTATAGGAAAGGTAAGTTTCTAAATAATTATTACAAAACGGGAGAGAGAGAAGATTACGCAAGTATGCAACTCATAGGACATTCTCTAGTGACTAAAAAATCGATCTCCGTTTGAAAATCGGTAAACAGCTCATTCTGTTATTCAACAATTCAATAACAGTGAACGTACTTTCAAAATTAATATGAACTGTTCGCATTTCCAACGCTTTCTTCACAAGAAGGCCAAATAAAAAACAAAGCAATAAAAACCCCACATTTATGTACCTATGACTCTCCAGGTGTCTATATTTCACCAAGTTTCGACATAAAAAAATTCCAACCGATCCTCATGCCCTTTACATTCTTGGCCAAACTCGGCACTTGGCACTTAGCACTCCATCCGTGGCCAAACTTGGCGCATTCGCCCTAAATTAGGGTTCTCCATGGCCTATAAGAATACTAATTGTGCCAAATTCTGCTGTTCTTGGGCCCGTAGCTGCCTAATTTGCCTAATTCCCCCCAAACTTGGGGTATTTGAGGTCGATGGACTGAAAACAGGTTCGGGGCAACTGTAAATTTGTTAAAATCTCACTTTGGCTTAAGTTTCCTTAATTTTTGACGGCTGTTATGAAGTAAGCGCTGTAAGATTATGACGAATAAGTTTGTAAAATTGTGTAACATAGGAATAAGTAAACGCTTAAACATTTGGAGTCACATATACATAATACAAAACGCCGTTATTTCCAAACGGGGTAGGCAGTGTGCAGGAAATGCTATGTAGACAAATCCATGAGTCTTTCGCATATCGTAGCAACTTCTAGTATATTTTTTAGGTTTTAAGTTCATACGTAAGTAGGTACTATAAGGTAAACGTCCATGTGCTCGACACTGACCTTAATACTTGGCACTTGCAACTATATGTCATAGTAAGACAGGTGACAGATGGGTGTCATCTAAGTATTGGGCGTTGAAGCGTCGAGAATTGGTACTTTTACCTTAGTGACAGGCTGCTAGCCTGTCGCCAAAAAAATACTGAAGTAACCTATATCGTTTGGCGCCTCTTACGACATCCCACGGAAGAAATGGAGATGTCTTATTCTAAACCCGACACCACACGGGATAATGATGTGGTGTTTTTCAAATGGTTTCTGTAAAATTACTCGTTTAATGCCCAGTACTAACGTTACAAGAACTCGCTCTATCTAGAAAATGACACGTTTTATTCACTGTGCTTACTGAAGGACTTAATTCAACACTTAACCTTTTCAAGCTAATGACGATTATTCATCGTCAACCCACGCTAGCATCACATATTGAAACGAAAATAGCTACGAGGCTAGTATTTAGGGGGCTGTGATGATATTCACAAACATTTTTCTTTCTTCTTATGAAATTCACCCTGGAGTTATTTTCATTTTTGGGCAGCAGTCACATAAATAGTCAATTATGGACCATTATGTTACCACAACCACTATCATTGTGTGAACCACATTTTGGTACTCCTTATTTTGTCCAACGCGCTATCCAACGCATGTTCAATGTGTACAGCGGCATGGACAATGTGTATACACTTCCGTGGTCAGCTGTACGTCTAGTGTGTTCAAAACGATCATACACACACTAGACGTACTGGTCACTGCATAATAGCATGCGGCGAACAACTCACTGCAACTGCCGCTTAATCGTTTAGTACTTTTAAGCACACCTTAAAGTCCTAAATACCATTCAACGCATATTTATATTTCAAACACTAAACATTAGCTAAACTTATTCAAACTTTCCCGCGTTTTCCGTCAGAATGGGCCGTAAACCCGAAGCATTCAAATTTAAAATCAACTCTATTTACTTTCACGAATGCACTGCGTTTTACGACCGAGCGACGGTGGTAAAAGAAACCTCTCTCCAGAGAACACTGCCTGGTAAATGGGATCCGTATACGGTCCCCGAACTATGTGACGTGTAGGGAAAGTATAGGGAAGTAAATATTGAAGATACTTAGATGTTGCTGAGACTATTTTGTTTTTAAATGTTCTGAAAATTACTTCGTATATAGGTACATTTCATTTCACGAGAAAACATGCCTTAGAATTAAATTATTTAGCGTCGTAATACCTAAGTAGTATTGGTAAACTCTTATTGGTCTACCTTCATTATGATTATGACTGTAAACAAATTTAGGATCCTTCAGGATCCACGATTAAATCCAAATCACATACATCGTTGACAACAATCTGCATATACTAAGTATGTAGCACCTTAGTAGAGTAAAATAAACCTACTAAAATATACCTTAAAACCTATTTAATTAGTAGTATCTTACGACAACCACGGAAGAAACGGAGAGGTTAGATTCTAAACCCGACACGAAAGATTTACTGACTGGACTTTACTGATTTGAACTAAATAAAATGGGAAGTGGTTAAAGTATTTTAACCTTTAAACTCTAGGCAACAAACTCTCCCTTTTCCACCGCTTTTCCGCAAGAAAGTTAAGCTTGAAGTTTCAACCACAAGTCTGTTTTAACTTAAACTTCGGCCGACGTAAGTAAGTTGGAAAACCGAAGTTTAAAATGGGAAAACACGTAGTTCGCCTTCCAGAAAATGTTGGAAAAATTGGAATCCATTCAGCACTAGACACAAAAGAGTACGTGAGTGTTTCTAGTTTTATTCTGCTTGAAAAATTGAAAACTTCACGTGTTCGAGGGAGGAGCGGTAGCGGGAGAGGGAGCGGGAGCGGGTTTGCTTTGTTGCTGTGTGAGGGATTTTTTAGGACAAATGAAAGTTATAGAAGTGTTTACTTGTTATTTCTTATTTCTGTCCTTTCTTTTATTAATCAGTTTCTTGAAATTTTATACGAAAGATAAGTAAACTAACTTAAATTTATAAGTCGTTAATTTTGTCATTAAATCTTTAAAACGATTTTTATTCGAGATGATTTTCATTATTTACTTAATTTGATTTTACTG
This sequence comes from Adoxophyes honmai, assembly GCA_005406045.1. Lineage (NCBI taxonomy): Eukaryota > Metazoa > Arthropoda > Insecta > Lepidoptera > Tortricidae > Adoxophyes > Adoxophyes honmai. The sequence goes on from BHDV01021141.1 coordinate 11,185, forward strand.
TAGCGTTACACGGATCAGTAGGCTAGAAGTTAAGACTTCAAATACAGATAGACTAATTCGCAAGTACAACACTCTTTCTTCCTCAATGGGGATTACATACCACACAACATATATTAGCAATGCGAAAGACTCTCTCGAAAGGCTATCAGGTAATGTATGAATATAATTTAAACACAAAGAGAAAAAACACAGTTTTAAAAAGATATAGATACGGTCACACGTATTAAACAAGGGTTGTAACTCACCGGTAATCTCATAAAACCGAGTGCATTAGTTCTCTTATGCCTCGGCAAAGTTATTCGGCGAACTCTAACGAAATCTGAAGTGTAACTCTACACACTCGTTTAATTTCACGATGAGCTCTTTGGGCCCTTTTGTCTCGGGCGCAAAAACCGACAGCAAATGGAAGCCGTCAGAGGCGAGACGAAGTTTGACGAGGCAAGCCGAAGTAGGTACCTCTCTACCTACACTATCGTATTCGTCTAATTTTGTGCAATTTCGCAAGTAGTGTGGAGGATTAGTTTAATGACAAGCAAATTTCACGCATATAGAGTCGCGGGGTAGTCTCATATTCCACTGTTTAAACCCGCTAGCCGCTTTAACTTGCACCACACCAAATAATACCCGAAGTAATGCAAGTATTCGTTGAAATACGGATTTACCGTCGGAGAGCACGATCGTACAGTAAGAAATGTAGCTGGCAATTCCTTTTTTTAATCAGATACTTATTCTTGTTAAAAGAGGGTATTGGTGATGTAGTGAGAAGAATCCGTGGAACTTTTACTAAGTTTTTATTTGGGATTGTTTAAGGACTATTTGCGCTATTGTATAAGAAGTTGCACATTTCTTTTTTCTCTCAATTGTGATTTTAGTTCTTAGACAAATTATAGGAATGAAATGTCTTTGTATTTTTTACCACTCTCAGTAAAGGTGATATCAGACTGTTCATTTTTCGATCATTTTCGTCTTTCATTCGGTACTATTCACTCGAAGTGACACGTCTGAACACGGACCTTTCTGGTGATAATTATGAGAGGTACTTATACGTAAGCAGCTCTGAAGTGTAAATGTTTTTTTTTGTGTGTCATAAAAAAGCTTTATATTTTAGACAATTTAGCCGATAGACTAGTAACCTGTCACATGCCTACTTAAACGTAAAAAAATCTGTTTCGACAATTTTATCCTGTGATATTGTGGTTTGTGGTATTTGAGAAGCCTTATATTTTTAACATACATTTGTAGCTTATACCCAAGTAAATTAACATCATCTTGTGTAGCTAAATAGTTGGGTAAACTTATCTTCTTTCAGTTACATACAAACAAATTCAAATTCTATCGTCTCATGCCGTATAAAAATATCGGATGCAAATATTCGAAGTACGAATGCCACCATATCTACAGAGATCACCTGTATACATGTATAGATCAGTCTGCATCCAGAATTGCATTGTCCAGGAGTGCATCTGGAATGAACCCGGTACGTGATTCCAATCGAAATATGATCTCGGAAGGGAATAGTGGTTTTAGGTTTTGTTATTTTTTTAAGTGCGATATTTCTGCGGTTGTCGGATGATGGGATCGCTTCTCCTTTGAATGATATCGACGGTGGAATTTTGTTTTAGAAATATAATGGGAATTGAGGTAGTAATTGCCAGCCGATGCCCTAAAACGATAATTACTAATGCTTCTTCTTCTGCTTCATTTTTAATGCTAATTTTCCCTTCCTGTATCATAGTTTCTTTTGTTACGTGCCAAAACAAAATAATCTTTGGTGTACCGGTATTTTACGGTGTCCTGTTTATTTATCTATTGTTTTATTGATAATCAGGCCACCATCATAGAACATCATGGAAAGTATAAATGATGTTTTTTTTTGGTCATCTTTGTCACACCGTAAGTACTTCAATTTGACAAAGTAAATCGTGCGTTGGTTGACACATCAAGTCCAAATAAATATAATTTATAGACACCATACATACATACATACATATTCTCACGCCTGTATTCCCAAGAGGGGTAGGCAGAGCACATGAATTCAAAAATCCAGTGCCACGTTTAGCAATTTCAGGGTAACCTGGTGGTTAAACGTGATATTGCAGTGACAGGTTGCTAGCCCATCGCCCACAATACACTAACCCTTTCCCAGAGTCGACTCTTACGACACCCACGGGAAGAAAGGGGGAGGTGCTATTCTAACCCGGCACCACACGGGTTTGATAGACACCATAGTTTATCAAATGCCAAAAAAAAAACTGATCCAGTCTTAAAGAAGTAGTAGGTATAACACGAGGTGTTAAGTATTTAGTTAAAAATGAAATCATAATCTAACATTTTCGTGGAAGCAAAACGATTTGCAACATCCAGTTAGACTCCGATTCACAATTTCTGCACCGAATGATCGTATTTCTGAACGAACTTGGAACAAACAACATTAATTTCACATTTTTACGACGTTGCTCGACTCTAATAGGGCATAAATTTGAACTGGTCTGCAATGGCTCGTTGTTAAAGTGGATTTAAGGGCGTTTTAGGTCATTGGTTAACCTTAATTCTTTCTTACTAAGCATCGATCGTTTAATGATGCTTTACCGCATCCTATGGTCTATTTATCGGTCCTATTGGTTTACGAGTAATATGGTTTATTTGCCGTATGGTGTCGGGATAGAATAAAACTTCGCCATTTCTTCCGTGGATGTCGTAAGAGGCAGTAAATAAGTTCAGATATGTTTTAGGCGAAAGGCTAGCAACCTATCACTATTCCACCTCAATTAGTTCTTATATTGCTAATCTTAAATTATTATTTTTATTTTACAATAATTTTACTGTTTAATTATTGTAATACTATGATGTCTAATGGTTCACTTGATTACCCTTAGGAAAAATGACCTGTGATGGTAGATTTGAATTATGATGTAATAATTATCTTTGAACTAAAAATAAACATTATCAGATACTGAATCGACGAATGCAAAATAAATGTAAAATTTACAAATAATTATGGCTCATTTTACTGTTTACTGGTGCTCTCCAAACCATCGATGTTTACACTCTGGACACAAGTGGTTTGCCGTCTGATATTATGAGAAAAAAATGTTATCATTAGTCAACCAAGTTACGTTTATTAGATTTTTTTTGTGGCATAATTTACAACCTACAAAAATCGGTATTAAATTTAAATTATCGTTAACTTTCGATAGTGGAGGCACAGCATCATTTTAAAATTGCCTTAACAGGCAACACCGGCAGTGTCATTTTGCATCTGACGTTAAAAAATAGACCTAAAAATCTAATACCATTTTTTATCACTACTGCCTTCATAAACCAATAAGGGCGGATGACGCACATCGGTACAGAAACGGACAACTTAGGGTGCTAATTAGAATTAAATTTTATGTCAAAATAAATTCTTCGACTAAGATTATGGCATGAAATACCACGTCAAGAACATCGTAAAAGTAAAAAAATCCTGTCAGCAGAAACCGGAATGAAATTTCAAACTAAGCTTGTTGTACAGTGAACGCTATAAAAGTTAAAATGTAGCAAGTTGGCGGCGCCGAGTGCACGCGAATACGTCACGTACCGCATTACGGGGTTATTGGGCGGGCAAGGCATGAGCGACGAGCGGGAAACAATGCGTTGATAAAAGAGTAATATGGTTTTTTTTTCATCTTTTCATTTTCTATCTTTCTATCTCAAGCATGTGTCCAGCAGTGGGATCGGTTGAGCATACGAAACGTGGCACAGATAATGTTAGGCTAAGCGCGCACTACGACTTTTTGTCGCGCGACACGATTTTAAAATAGCGCTGTCTATACTGATTTTTTCATCATAGTGCGCGCAGTGACATGTAAACCCATACGTTGCATTTCTGCGACAAAATTGTCGCGCGACAAAAAGTCGTAGTGCGCGCTTAGCCTTACGATTTCACGTTTTATAGCGACTTTTAGCATAACTTTAGGTTAAAAACAAATAGAAGATATATAATAGTGACAGGATGCTGGCCGGTTGTATTGCCTAAAGAAATACCTATTTCCTTAGTCGCCACTTACGACATCCACGGAAGAAATGAAGAGGTCTTTTTCTAACCCGACACCGCACCAGAACGTACACTTAAATTATACCACGTCTCAATATAGGGTTTGGTTCATGAGGGACAGGAAAACGACAGCTTATTTTCCAAGTTTCATTTTCCTTTCTCTACATAGAGTTAGATAGAATATTGAGACCTGTGGTAACTAGAGGTAAACAATTAAATTTTCTTTTTAAGGATGACAACAGAACCGTATTGCTGAAACTCGTCTCAAGTTTTGTCAATCGCTCTCAGGTCAACAGGATGAGATTCAGGGATAGATTGAATATTAAAGATAATAATGAAAAATTGTATTCGCGGGTGTTTAACGTCGGAATGTGAAATTAGTCACTGTAGTAGAGACAATTTGACTCTTCGGGAGTGAACTTTACTTTGTTAAGTAAGTTATTAAACAATACAACAGCATTTTTACCTAACGTCCTGACGACTGGCGTGCTATACATAGTACATAAAATAAAAGTCATTTGTAACTTTGTCTATTGACATTAAGAGTCAATTTTGAACTGCACATAATTTGAAGCTGTTCGTCAGGAGGTTAAAGTTAACGGCCACAATAAAATAGAATGCTTGTTAAAAAAAGATCTCTAAATCGCTTGTGAAACCGCTCCCGCTCCCTCTCCTCCCCCGCGCCGCACCAAACACCATTATTATCGCTCGCAGCGGATGTAGTTCCGTCTCGTGTGGGGCCATTAAGTCGGCGGCTCGTCCGCCACGCGCTGATAGCGGTTTAATAAAACACGGCTTAGTAAAGGTTGAACTGTTGACATTTTGCGGTATTAAGAAATGAGACGGGTTGAGCTCTTTTTATTCGTTTCTTTAGGTACTTTTAGTATTTTTAGACTAAGGAAAAATGTGTTACGAAGTCTGTGGTAGGGATTTATTATTATTATTATACTTCGGAAATATTAAAAAGCGCCAAAGGCATAGGTAGGTACTTTCCTATAAAAAGATCTCTGCTGGGCAATAATTTACTCATAGATAAATTGTATTGTTTTTTTCTAGCTACATGTGAAAAAAAAAATCCTATAGGAAGTAGGCAGAGTACACGAAACGCTACGTAGACTAAACCATGGTTATCTCAAATTTTGTGGCCACTTCCAGCCTACATTTTAGGTTCTAAGTTGGTAGGTATAACAGAGATAAGGGACTTTCCTTTTTATAGAGTCTAATCTAAATATATAAAACTCAAAGGTGACTGACTGACATAGTGATCTATCAACGCACAGCCCAAACCACTGGAGGGATCGGGCTGAAATTTGGCATGCAGGTAGATGTTAAAAGGTAGGCATTGCTAAGAAAGGATTCTGACTAATTCTAACTATCCCCAAGAGGATAAAATAGGGGATGAAAGTTTCCATGAAACTTTGTTAATTTTAAACCGATCGGGCTGAGACTTTACATGCATATAGCTTTTGGGATAAGTCCGCCTTTGTACTTTGCGTTATTTTTTTTGTTACCAATCTGTAGTTTTTTATTCCTTTTTTGTACAATAAAGAGTTTTTTACTTTACTTACTTACTATGACGTAGACATCCCCTAAGAAAGGATTTCGATAAATTGGTGATGAAAAAGCTATTAATAATAATACTTCTTTTGCAAAAGCTAGTTACATAACAAATGTGTATGCGAATTATCGCATGGGTCTGTTATACCCTGTACGTATCTAGTTGAAACAAAAGCGAGTCGTACAAAGAGCAGTGATTCGGGTTGCAGGCGATCGATGCGTCGCGGCGCAGGGTCGCTGCACTGTTACGCAAGCACCCCTACCACGAGTTGTCATCGAGAACCGCTATTAACGGTAGTAAAGTCGATAGCGAACGCGGAGAGTTCCCGATTTTCGATTTGACATATGTCATACGTGGTGACATGAAACAGATGTACTTGTGTCTGTTTTCAAGATTAGCTTGACATGGTTTGGGGCGATTCGAGACAATCGTGACCCATCATCACGCGCGGGTGTGTGTATAAGTAAGCGTAGCAACTTTGGTGTGGCAAGTTGCTTCTCACCTACCAGGAGATTCGTACATATCCCGCTTAGCGACGCTTTAGTTTTGAGACCGACCATAAAGTTTGCACATCGGCCTTAGCAAAGAGACAATCAGCGTCACAAGTTAGATAGAGATGATGCTGTACAAAGCCGATATTCGCCGTGCAAACTTTATGACCGCACTTTACGCCTTATTATGGTATTTTCGAATGCAAAGATTACAGCAAAAAATTAGATACCTACAGTAATAATTCTTCTTTAAATTTAGCGACACGGGCTTCAGTAATATCGTTGGCGTAATTATTTATTCCCACAAGTTTAGTGACGTAAGCGGCGCTTAAAACTCTACATGCAAATCGTTTTCGCCTTCGCTAGCGAATACGGTCGCTGCAAACTCGTAGTAATGGTACTCGCTCGCCTCCTGTTTTAAGTCAGTGGAGTGCATCCAGTCCGAAGTTAGGGATAGGATAGGTCACGCAACCCATAAAAATGACATATACTCTATCTATGGCATAATAATATACTAAATGTATACATTTGTGTGAAGTTTGCCAGCCTTAGTGAAACATCAGCAGCTATTGTCGAATGCACTAAAAATCTAAATCGTGTTTTATTTGACGGTTGGAATCAATAATCGCTTCGAAATTGATACATTTCAAACTGTCAAATTTGGTTTTTGGTGCGTTAGACAATAGCGCTAAGCGCTATAGATGACCAATTTTGAGCAAACTTATTGCCGAGAGCCGGCAGGCATCCAATTTCGGGCGTGTCAGGAACCGTTCGAATGCCACTCGAAGCGTTAAGAAATATTAACGTTCTCATTATACCATGAATTATATAATCCATACAATAATCCTATCGATTCTTAGAGTTATAATTTAAATACTCACAGTGTCTTAAAAATAACCCTGTTATAGTTAATAGTTGTCTACAGCTCGCAACTTGGCTCGTGCCGTGCTGTCCTAAGCCAGCTGAGCCCAAAGGAAGAATTTAATAAAATGTCGTCTCACCTCCTGTTGTCCAGATAGGCGTCGTAGTCGTCCGGCATCTTGTCGCGCATGTCGTACAGGTCGCTGTAGAGCGCCGACTCCAGTCGTGACGGGTCCAAGTGGTAGTTCGGGTTCTCGTATGATAGCAGACCATTCTCTGTGGGCAAGAGAAAGGGGAGTTACTACCACACACACTATTATTATGATGTATGGGTAACCGTTTTTGGAATGTAACTACAAAAATAATTTTAACCAAAAAAAAACCGACTTCAAATTAGCAATATTTTGAAAGTATTCTGTTTACTGAATGTAAAATCTTGACTTCATCAACAAATTACCGAAAACGCCGTACATCTCCATATAAAATTTGAAGCCTCGATTTCTCCAAGATTCCATCATCAGATCCTGTTTTCGTGCCAATGGGACCAATTTCGAGTTATACCCTTTCGAATAAAAAAAAAATTGAAAATCGGTCCACGGGTGTCCGAGCTATCGAGTAACAAACACACAAAAAAAAAAAAATTAGGTCGAATTGAGAACCTCCTCCTTTTTTTGAAGTCGGTTAAAAACATGACCAAATAGTAGGCACAGACATACATACATATCCTCACGCCCGTTTTCCCAAGAGGAGTAGGCACAGAACAATGTACGGAAAGCTGCAGAGAAAGGTAACCCCCCAGTAATAGAACATTGTATGGGCGGGGGGTTACTTTTCTCTGCAGCTGACTGTACTATTGCAACGGCGAACATATTGTTTAAGGGATCTCTACTTACTGACCTTCAAGCGATTGACAAAACATGTGAAACTAGAATACACACAAGGAAACTTGAGAAAAAAATCAATATTTTCCGTGCGGTGTCGGGTTTAGAAATGTGTCTCCATTTCTTCCGAGGATGTCGTAAGAGGCAAGTAAGGAAATAGGTTTAGGTACGCTTTAGGCTTTAGACTACAGACCAGAAACCTGTCACTAACCTCTTCCATCTGTTTATTAAACCTAATAAAGCCCGTCACACATTATGCAGATACGGTAAGATATCTGTTACAGAACATATATCTGTCAATATCGCTCCATATACAAATCAATGAGCTACCACACACTGCGCAGATTTACCGTCAGGTATCTTTTGACACCGACATATGGAAAAATGGCATTTATACGCAGATAAAATATTATCGTATATGTGTAGTCTGTGACGGGCTTAAGATTTAGTTGAAAGTCGCCACGGTACTTTAAATAGGCATGGCTACATTGGCTACTCTACTTAACGTTTCTTGTGCTCTGCCTACCCATTTGGGAATACAGGCGTGATGTATGTATGTATGTGTAAATGATTCATACATTCGCCCAGCAACGCGTCTGATCACCAGCGCGAATTAGCTCCATCCTACATCGAGGCTTCGGTAGGGCTTCGGTACCGCCCCGGGAGACCCCGCAAGTGCCCGCTTAATTTATTTGGTCGTTATAATATCCAGTTTCTATCGGAGCCCGTTAAATTTAATATTAACGTGGAGAGAGGGTCTGAGGTTTTTTTAGGTTTGGTTAGATTTCAAAGAAAAGTAAAATAAATGATCCGGCCTAAATATAGTTTAGCTTCTGGGAACAGACAGGTCTCTCATTATGCGTCGTGCATCAGTGCGGATTGGGAACTTCGCACACAAGATTGTGATACTCAATCGCTGTTTCCTAACCATGTTTTCGTTTTAGATTTCAAGGAAATACAGAATTTAGACATAGAATTCTAGTCTTATTACAAAGACATGCGACAAAAGTATCGCTCAAAACTTTTTTTTTTTGCGTCTCTTCTTCATTTTTCATTCTTGCGGCATAAAAAAGGTATTTCCATTACAATAAAAGTAAAGTTCGTTTAAAGAAAAAAGGTAAAATATGTTTAGCTCTAGCAACATTACCCCATCTTACGCACAAACGCACTTGGCGGCGTAGTATTGCCAGCCCAAACTACAAAGTACCCGATCCCCATAAATGTTAACAGGGCGTTAGAGTTCCCCCAAGTGTTATGGACGTAATGTGTACAAGCTTTATGGGGAACTAACACGGGTGGGGATGCAATAGTAAATAAAATGGCGGTTGATATGGTGGCAACATTGTAATTGTTTATACGGTTTCAAAATTTCTACATACAATCATACATAATGTTCCCAAATGAGGTAGACAGAGACGTGATACAGACAAAAACGTGACTATTTCTTGTTTCGTAGAGACTTATAGCTTATTAAGTTTGAAAAGATAACAGATGGAAGAGGAACGAGTATAATAGTGACAGGTCGCTAGCCTGTCGCCTATGGATAGCATACCTAAACATATTTCCTTAGTCGCGTCTTACGATATCCGTGGAAGTGTTATGCTGCTTCGATTGATTTTGTTTTGATACTTATAGACCCCATGTTAGATTTAAATTTAAGAGATTAAAATGTATAAAATTTTAGGTTAGTAATTATAATAGGGTTGGGATGTTCTTTTTAAGAAAGTACACTTTATTAATACGGAACAAACATTATTTTTTATAGTATTAAACTCAGCTGAACCGTCGGTATGTAATATTTTAAAAGGTGCCAATAAAAAAAAAAGTGTCTAAATTGACCTCAACGTGACAGATCAGTTCACAAACATAACCCGCCTAACATTTCTAAAAAAATCGAATAATTCGTGAGAAAACATTCCGTTGCATCATTGACGGTCAGTGCATCCTTGTCTTACCATCTGCATCAAACAGGGACGAAGTCACAAGCGTCTAAATATCCCCCCCCACCCCTATCCTGATAAATCCGCGCATGTGCCATTTATAACTTAACAACTTCAATTAGTTATGATTTGATCACCTCGCTGAGTAGCCACCTAAACCCCTTCGTAGGGTTGCCACGCTACTGGATTTAACCAGATATTGGCGGATATATCCGATTATAACCAGGATTTTCGGATTATGTATCTTAGTCACCTCTTATGACTTCCACCGAAGAAATGGAGAGGTGACATTATAAAGCCCGACACCACATGGAAACATTTTTTTACGAGACAAAATTGATCTTATCACAAACATGCATATGCATACAATGGCACACGAAATGCTAATTAAACAGACGAAACCATTACTACTTCTCGCTTCGTGGTCACCTCTAGTATGTTTTTAGGTTTACAGTTGTGGGATCTAATAGTGACTGGTGTAGCATTACAACCGCTACAGACGTCGTGGCCTCCTTCGTTT
>BHDV01021155.1:0-15883 GCA_005406045.1 Adoxophyes honmai
CAGAATTTAACGCGAAGCGAAGCCGCGGGCAAAAGCTAGTAATCTATAAGGGTTCCGTTTTTTTGCCATTTAGCTACAGAACCCCGAAAAAAGAAGATTGCATTAGCTATTCTTGACCTTACCTTCACCTTCAATTGATTTACTACACATTCATTTCCATTTCATTCACAAACACAACGTCCCACGTCCCACTATTCCAGCCTTTGTATTTACTATCGCATCTCTTCACGCCTCATGCGACCCTAGTGCCCGTCTATGTACTTCTAACACAAACTATTGCCCTAAAACTACTTGGTTTCATGGCGACCTGGTAGCGAAGCCTCCACATACACGTGTCTAACCACTACCACGAGTTCAAGTGACCATTTTCGCCAGCGAAGGCGTAGAGAATTTTATAGAAGTAACTGTTCGTAGTAAATAGTTGTAAAAATTCTTTATAATTATTAAGCCTCGGATACATTAGGGGACAAATGTGCCACGACACGTATCGAGCGATGTAGCGCGACGTTGCCGGACTACGCTCAACATGTCGTGCGACTTATATCCACATACACGTGTCGCGCGACATGTCGAGCGAAGGCCGGCAACGTCGCGCTACTTTGCTCGACATGTCGCGCGACACGTGTCGTTGCACATTTGTCCGCTAATGTAGGTATCCCCGAGGCTTCAAACTGGGTTTATTTGAGGATTAGAAATTAAACGGCTAAATTTTTTTTCTCTGAAATTCAGAGGTATAACTGAAAATTATTGATGCATATACCGTGTTGTGTCAGGCTTAGAAAAACACCTTTATTTCTTCCGTGGATGTCGAAAGCTGCGACTAGCATCCTGTTACTATTGTACCTATTACCTTAAAATCTAGTCTCGGTTTTGATTGTGTAGTGTAAATAAATGTGTGTGGAAAAAAATCTGCCAAATTTAAATTACACGATTATGCCTGCTGTAGAGAGAAGAAGCGACCTCTTCGTGACGTATACATGTCCTATACTTTAAAAAACTTAAAAATTGACAATTCCGAACAGGTCTCATCCACCAGAGTTCCGTGCAAAATTGCTTAATTACGTCCTAGAATAATTCAACTTTACTTAGTTACTCGGGAGACATCGCAGTGGTAGCCAGGGGTATAAAAGAGTTGACATACAATCACGCCTATCAAATGGGATAGAAAGAGCACACAAAATGTGACAGGCAAATCATAATTATTACTATTTCACGCTTTGCAGCCACTTCTAGCATAATAATAGGTTTTAAAACAGATGGAAGAGGTAGTAGAATAATGACAGGTTGCATACCTAAACTATTTCCTTAATCGCCTCTTAAGACATCCACCGAAGAAATGGAGATGTGTTATTCTATCCCGACACCACACAGGAAAAAAAAGAGCTGATTGACCTTTAAACCTTACACCAGCAACCGTAGGAAGGAGAGCTAGTAAACTAGACATAGACAAGCTATTTCCAGATCAAGCTAGTGACGTATACAGTAATGGTGACAAACGACTCGGAATTAGTGGAAATCATTTGTTTTACTTTGCCTCGCACGTCTCATTTCCATACGGCTTTGTAGGGCTGTCGGAAACCTGTTGACGCGCGTGATTCATGCAGCTTGCATTCTATGTTTTCCTGGTTCTTCTTACGAATTTGCCACAGTTTGCGGTGGTTCTAAGAATAGGAACGAATTTAAACGGAAGTTTTTGCAAAGAAATTGTTTCACATTGACATTCATTAATTATTTACATAGCAGAAGCGCTGATCGGTTCAGATATTTAATGTATCGACTATTTTGTCTACAGGAGATAGGAAATGTATGGGAGGTAAGACATTTTGATATCTAGTGGTATCTTTAAAGTATTGAACATGAACCTACAGTGAGACTCACTCATTTTGAAAATTCGGGTTAATTCGTAGCCCTTCATCTAGGAGCCGCGACGGCTGCTGCCAAACGCGCACTGCGTCCCATCGCGTGCGAAACCTTCGTTTCTATCATTTCAATTATTGTCAATTGTAGGGTAACTTCTTCCACAAACAAAACCGTACCAGCTACAGGCGGGCTTAAAGACAATATGACACTTTGGTACCTACGAGTATCTCTAGCAGAGCTGAAAAAGAAAGTGCATTTTCCGTTACTAACAACTTAGCGTAAACAAGATTAAGTCCATCTAACGAAGAAAATCAAGTTAATTCGCGGAGAAGTAAACCCGACTGGCGTGAAGCGGACGTGACGCGGCCTCGCGCGATGCGACGCGACGCACCGCGTGGGCGACCGGCGGACAACCGTCTCGAACAATATACGCACTACCTATTCTCTGGTTATATTATAAACTAGCTGTGCCCGCGACTCCGTCCGCGTGGACTTCGATTTAACTCTGACTACTAATAATAATAACTCTGATTATCAGATACTGTCTGTTCATTTGTACGAATTAATATCAAGAAAAGAAAGTGAACTTGAAACATTGAGGATAGAACCTATAGCAGGGGTCACCAATTAGTTTCGCTCGGGGTCCATTTAAAAAAATGAAATGACATTCGCGGTCCACACATTTAATAAAAAAAATTAACAAGGGCACCCAATTACGGAAATTACAAAGGTATTATTATTTACATATCAATGAGAAATAGTGAGATTTTTTATTGTTGACTATCTGTCTGAAGTTTTGAGTGGAATTGGTTCAAACTATTGACATTAAATCTTGAAGATGAAAGAAGATTATATTTTTCGGTCCGCATACAATGGGTCGGCGGTCCGTATGCGGACCGCGGTCCGCCATTTGGTGACCCCTGATCAATAAAATTGTTTTGCGGAATAATTTCCGAACAACTAAGATGACATTAGTACTCTATAGGTCCTATAGAGTACTAATGTCATCTTAGTTGTTCGGAAATTATTCCGCAAAACAATTTTATTGAAGTGATCGCTGTGCTCTTATTGGCCGGTCCAAGATCGCGCGTAACGCTAGTGCGTTTTTTTCTACGGTTATTGGCTCTGTACAGTTTCTGTGACAGTGACGGTGACGTTTAGTATGTTGAAATCAACAAACTATTTGCGGACCGGGATTGCGGACATTGTTTCTCTATAGGTTCTATCCTCTATGCCTCTATGACTTGAAAGCTTCATTCAGAGCAAAATAAACGAAACGCAAAACACATACACGATACGTTTTGTGAAACCTGGAACGTGCAAAACCATTGGTTATATTTTGGGTGTTTTACAGGAAAAAGTTAACTTTGAGTATTAGATATCTCTGTACACGATGTTACACGTGGAGCCGGCGAGAATGAAAGTTTTCTAGGGTAGGGAAGGATCTCTTCGACGTACCTACTGCTTACGCCCAGGTTTTTCGCCGAGTTGGTCCACGACACCTCTTGGTCGTGCAGTCGGTGCGGCTTTTTTTGGGCGGTGGGAAAATGCTTTTCGCTTACCGCCACGTCTTGAGGACGACGCGACGGTTATGTAGGGATCTCCTCACAGGAAGGCATACCCATTAAAAACCCACCGGTGGTTCCTGCCCGCCGATCACCGGAGAGTCGTCGATGAAGAGAACATAAAGGGCTGGTGACAGACAGCTTCGCTGTGGGACGCCCGCTAGGATGCGGCGCTCCGTTGAGGTAGCATCTTCCACCGTCACGACGTGTCTTCTGTCATTTAGGAAGGAGGCCAGAGCGCGGAGCTGGTAACGCAGATAGTTTGAATAGCAGCCACTCATTCCATACCCTGTCGAACGCCTTTTCAATATCCAGCCGAACTGTTCGTGGCGCGGTGCTATGTGTGGTTGCAGATGTTTTAGCATTAACCTTAGAACACCTTGGCAGTGGTGCTGAGGAGCGCGATCGGTCGATGACTCTCCGGTTTCTGTAGATTCTTCCCGAGCTTCGGTATCATTATCAACCGACCGAGCTTCCAGGTTGTCGGGAAATGGCCGGTGCGCGTGACTCCGTTTAAGATTCTAGTCATCGCCGCGATGGTCCATCGCGGTAGATGTCGCAGAGGGCCATGTTCGGGATCGTCTCGATGCCAGGTGTTTTCTTTGGGTTAGATCTCTTTAGCTCCCTTTCCACTTCGCTGGGAGAGACGATAACTGGGTTGTCATGGCGGGTCTCGATGGGTGGGGTGAAGTATCTCTCCAAGTGTTCGCTGAGTGCTGCTTTGTACTCGGCGTCGTCCCATGGGTTCGGCTGCAACTGCTTCTCGAGGCACTCGGCGAAGATCTCCGCCTCGTCTTCCGTTTTGTACCACATTTGGCCGTCCCGATCTCGCAGTGGTCTCGTTGGCGTCGATGTTGCGCTCAGCTGTTTTTACAGCCGGTTGATGTAGAGGACGTCTCCGTCTATCGACGCGATGTGGCTCTACCAGGCCTCTGTAACATGCAACTTCAGTTCTTCTTTGGCCTTTTCTACCAGGGTCTTTAGGGAAGGGCATCTAGTCAGCCGCCACCACCGCCTCAGTTGGCGGTTACGCTGTATGAGATCCTGGATCTGGGTTGGGAGGGAGTTTCTCCTCTTTGTTTCCGGAACAGTGTGTGCAGCTCGACTAAGCGACTTCTGGATGTTGGCAGCCAGTGTGTTGGCGTCTTCCACATCCTCAGCGGATGTGATCGGTCAGGTCTGGGATTTCTTCTCCAGAGCCGCTGAGAATACTTTCCAGTTGATGCGTCTTCCCAGCCACCGTTCTATTGTGGTTGCCGTGGACTTCAGGACTGGTATGTGATCGGATGCCAAGTCAGGGAGTGCCTCCTGCACCATCACTACAGTCACTTTCTTGCTAATTGTGAAGTCTATGACCTGCTCCGACCCGCTCGCAACGCAGTAATTGGTCTGTTCTTTGGGTCCCAAGACTGCGGCTTTGTGGATCGCCATTCCGGCGGTATCTGTGTTGATGGAGTGCCAGGCTGGATGTTTGACGATGAGATCACCCGCCAGGATGATCTGCAGGGTGCCATGCCGTGATGTTGGCCATGCCACGCCAAGTTCTGCCGTGATGTTGGCCGGCAATGCCGCCGGTCTGTAGGCCGCATAGATCCGTAGTTGACGGCCCTCCAGTAGGACGTAAACTTCCAAGATGTTCAGGGGGTTGAGTTGTTTAGGTTGGCCGCGGTGGATCTCGCGGCGGGCTTTATAGTAGTGCTTGCCGCGCCTGTGCAACGTCCAACTTAAAATAAACCCTATTTTGTACGGTTTAGTATATTACTGAGAGCTCTTCTTATGTTGGACTTTTTTTGTGTGTTATCTATTTTTTTTTTCATAATTATGCAAGTTCCATGTTATCATTTAAAGGACTATAAATTACAAAACTTCAATGCTTTCACTAAGTTTTCTATAAACTAACAACGATACTTTCAAGCACTAATTGATCAATTCTTAAAATGGACGTAACTTTTTTATTTGTGAACCGATTTAAATAAAATATACCCTATATGTTAATCCGAAAAATTGCCTATACATCAGTGAAAACCGCAACCTTCTACGTTAAGCCGTTTTAGAGATTAGCGCGCACAAACAAACAGACAAACAGACAAACAGACAAACAGACAATAATTCTAAAAACTATTGTTTTGGGTTCTATTACGCTAATAAATAGCCCTGGTAAGAGTTTTTCTCAAATATCTTCAATGTACAGACACGGACTTGTTACAGATTTATTATATGTATAGATATAGAATAGACTAGCTGTGCCTGCGACTCTGTCCGCGTGTATTTCCGCATTTTCCTAGTTTTCGTCGGTCCAATTTATTGCAGCGTGATGTTATATGTAGGTATAGCCTGAAGCCTTCCTCGATAAATGATCTATTCAACACAAAAATATTTTTTCAGTTCGAACCAGTAGCTCCTGAGATTAGCGCGTTCAAATAAACAAAAAACAAACTCTTCAACTTTATAGTATTAGTATACATAGATAGAGTATATGTAGATATTATTGTGTACAGTCGACCAAGAAATTGGTCTACCCCCTCAAGATCGATATTCATTTGAACCTCATGAAACAACAAGGTCGATTTCCCCTCGCCATAATAATATTATAAAAGTGACAATGCCAACCTTGTGACAATTTTGATCTCACTGAAACTTTTGTCAAAAGTGGTAGACCACTTTCTTGGCCCACCGTACAACTAAATTTAAATTTATATTTCCATGATTTTGTAAGGACCGTACTTGTTAGCGACAGCGTAATTTATATGGAGAATTTTAACAGCGCTACTAGCGGTCATTTGCGGAAGTAAAATTCGCTAAGCAAATCGTTTACACTGACGAAAGCGAGTAGTCACTGTATACTCATACTCATAGTAATGGAAAGGCGTGGTGGAACTTGATTAATCCAAGATCTATTTTTACTAATAATCTATACATACATATGTATGTATAGAAATATTATGGTATGTAGTTTACAAATTTATGTATGTATTTTTTTTCTGCGATCGACAGTTTGAGCGTCGCAATTGGGTATGAGCTCCCCCGCTGTGACCTATGCTATGCTACGGGATAGGAAACTCTATCTTTACTATATATGTATATCCTATCCACTAAATATTTTAATTATGTGAAAGTAAAATCAAGGAAAAATATAAACTACACAGTCCTTAAGTAAGTACATTTAATAAATAAAATATGTTTTCACGGAAACTAAACAAGAACAAAAAAAACCAATTGGAAGTGTGGACGTAATTAAACGAATACTCGTAAAACGTAAATTAAGAAACAAAATAATAAAACACAAAAAAACATAACACAATCAAAATACATACATACATATACTCACGCCTGTATTCCCATGAGGGGTAGGCAGAGCACATGGATTCAAAAATCCAGTGCCACGTCTAGCAAATTCAGGGTAACCAGATGATTAAACGTGATATTGCGGTGACAGGTTGCTAGCCCATCGCCCACAATACACTAACCCTTTCCCAGAGTCGACTCTTACGACACCCACGGGAAGAAAGGGGGAGGTGCTATTCTAACCCGGCACCACACGGGTTCAATCAAAATCATTCAAATAAACCGCCCCGCGTCATTCCTGGCGCAAAGGTGCCCAAAACGCTCCGCATAAATAAACTTAATCGTAAAACGTAAATTAACTTAAGTAACTTTTTTGACAGAGAGTGAAAATGCATGTTTTATTTCAAACGAAAATGCGCAACACGAATGTTAAAAATAACCCTAATCTAATCAGACTGACGTGTTAATTTCCCATAGATTTTCACGACTGAGTTTTCCTTTCAAGACAACACTAGCTCCATCTGATACTGAATTTCAGCAGTAAGGCAACCAAATTAAATTTTTCAGCGCGGCGCTAACAGTAGTTTTGGCGTCGTCTCTACCAGGAGTTCATAAACCGAGAGGAGTAATCTTTCAGCGATTTCAGCGCCCGCCCCCGATACTAGACTGTAAATAGACGCGCGGTGGTGTCACGCGAGTGAAAGAGATGGGTATTATTTTGGCAGCTCCTACGTTTTTGTACGCTTTGTGAAACAGAGAGAGTTTAGGGAATTTCAGGCTTCAGGATTGTTTCCACGAAACTATTTTTACGTTGTACTATACTAATAATACCTATACGTTTCGATTGCATATCGTTAGTGAAAAACTAAAACAATTTTCAAAATATTTAATTTTATTAAATTATGTATCTATTTTAGGATTTGAATTTGAACGGTCAATTTGTAAGCAAACCGAAGGTATCGTCGCAAACGATGATATCGTTTGGATTGGAATCATTACAACAAACAGTAGTAATAAAATTGTTAAATAAAATTAATAATTTTCAGTTTTACCTTTGAATTCCATACAAAAAATTTAATTTTTCCCATTGAATTTCTAATCTTAAATAGAATATACGTGGTTTACCGATTCAGCTATCTCTTTTTTTTTTGGTTACGCTTGTTGCTGTCAAGAGAAGCTTCTTAAGAAGTCGTCTTAAGAAGTCTTCTTAAGAAAATTGCGCAGACAATATTCAACTTATTCATCCGAGGTTTTTGACAACATATTATTATAGGTAACATACTTTTATAGCGTTATACAGGATGTCCCAGAACTCATACCACGCCCTACATCTTCTTCAACCAGATTTAAATGCCTTGGGTTTTTATTAATTAAGGCGTTATCAAAGACATAATGTAGTTTATTGAAACCGCGTTAACGAATCTCTGAAGCTGCTGAGGACTTCTCTCGAGGATGCCTTATGACCTTATGAGTAGGTAGATCTTATTTCTGTGAATCTACGTTCGCATTAAACCGACAAACTTCACCTTCACCATAATTTTAATTATTAAGTACTAGCTTTCCGCCCGCAGCTTCGCCCGCGTGGAATTCGGTTATATTGCGGTATAAAGCGAACATTCCCTCGGGAACATAAATTTTTTCCGGGATAAAAAGTACTTACCCTATTATTTAGTCCGGACTTCTATAGTGAAAATTAACGGATTACTCACGTTGTATATACCGAGATTAGCTCGACATGTTTCGGATCAATCCGTGATCCATCAGCAGCGGACAGACGCGCACTACCTTCTATCTTTATGTCTGCAAAATTTCAAAGCAATCTGTTCAGTAGTTACGGCGTGAAAGCGGAACAAACAAACAAAAAAACAAACTCACATTCCGATTTATAATATTAGTAAGGATTATAGTTACGTCAACCTGCAAAACAAGAATAGTCTGCGTAGCACGACAGAGCGCGAGTAGAAATGCACGCGACATTGTAGACTATACCTGTCACTGTCTAACTAGAGATGTCAAAAAGTGACGGGTAGTCTATTCCTCGCTGCGCGCGAAACGTCTTGCGTTCCTGTGTTAAATTGATTTATTGACCTCTCGACGTATCAGACGTTATAGCGACCGTGGTCGCGAGTAGACTGAAGCAAAGCATGACGTCTGTTTCGCAGCACGGGTTCTTATGCTAGGTTTACACGCGTGCCACGCAGCCCGGCAAGCAGCACGGCGAGCAGCACGGCGAGCAGCCCTGCGGTCCGGGCTCGCCAAACAAGTGCACATTCAAACAGTCGAACAGCCCGTTTACATGCTTGTGCTTGTGTTTGTGCCCGTTGAATGTCGTATTGAACGCGAGCGTGTAAACCCGACATTCGAACTACCCGCACTTGATTTTATTCAGTAACTCCTCAAACTACCCTATGGTATGCCTGCAGTTTGCAATTTCCCTGACTGTTTACAAGTTTACAAACATATCGATTCTATTTTAGAGAATGTTTTTTTTCCGTATCTATCTTTCTAGTTTTAAAAAAGGAACTTGAAATTCGTTATATATGTACTTAATAAAAAAATTGAATTCGTACCTTCCATTACATGAACATGATTATGACTTAAATTAAGGCGATTTTATAAAGTTTATCAAACCCTGCTTCAATGGAACGGGTTTGTCAAAAAATTAAATTAAGAGTCCACCCTCGTCTCTCTGAGAGAACGGGGGTTCTAATACGAATCATAAAGCTGAGAAGCTGCCGGCAGAACAAGATCAATCGGAGTTAAACACACGTTACCGCGCCTGCCAACGGTACAGCGCCATCTATGGGGTCACGAGTAAACTATTCAAACAACTTTTTGTACTTTTTTTTCTTTATATTTATTTAATAACAAAAAATATGGTAATTGATGCTTTTGAAAATGTTTGCGTATTTCCTTGAAAGTATTCCGGGAAAACGTCGTAAGTAATTTCCCAGGGTTTAAGAGCTGGGATGTCCTAAAAGCTAAACAATAAATTATGTATGTAGTGTAATCTGTGTAATGGTAATGAGAAAAGAATTGAGTCTCCCTCGAGATAAACTATCAATAATTTTCTGAAACTTCTATTTAGACAGAAACTTGTCGCAAGTTTAGTGTAACTCGCGCGTTGTCGTGGTAGGTAGATGTACATAACATATGTATTGGATCTACCTTCCATTCGCTCAAAAGTTTATAAATGGAAATAAATAAAAAAGTAAATGACAATAAATAGCGAGAAAACTAAAAATATGTATCAAGAAAAAAAAAATTAGACCGTATTTTTCTGCTGACCTCCCTCCGCCCAGTAGGTATTGGGTAAAAGTGTTACATAGATTAAATTTTATTGTGCATCTTTCTCTGAACCATCGTTTATGCGTATATCTTTGTCACATCTGGCCACTTCCGCCAACCCTTCCCTGTCGACCTACCCCAATCACACGCACACATGAGCACATGTGCCGCACGTGCGTGCCAAGCCTCCTCTCCCGTGCTGCTCGCCTGGTACATATGTGACTGCAAAAACTCACATGACTCCGAAAGCGTGACACGTGTCATACATGTGTGTCTATGCTACACTAAGTGCAGACACGTTTATGACCACGATCAGTTTCCGATACATTTGTCAATATGTTTCACACTTGTTGTATCTGTAAGTTTCTGCGCCTATTTTTAATCCTATGGCATAAAACTGGTGTCTTGAAGTAGTTTTTGGGGATCAATTTCCACACACTTTGTGGTCTTTGTGAACAGCTAAAGTGTATCTCACACTAACCAGATACGGTAAGATATCTGTTACTGAACAGATATCTGTCAATATCGCTCCCTATACAATGAGCGCAGATTTACCGTCAAGTATCTGTTGGCACCGACATATGGAAAGTTGGCATTTATACGCAGATAAAATATTATCGTATAAAGTATGCGTAGTCTGTGACAAGCTTTATTATAAAATTTTGGTAAACTTTTTTTAAATTAAGTAAGTACAATAAAAACTTGTTCGATTCGACTTGCCGAATATGATCTTAGATGCTTACCCTTCTAATGATGGAGCTGGCAGGTGACATTAGAAACTGACGAGGCTCTGGTTCTATAATTTCTAGATTGGTTTTGACGAGAACTTGGCTTAATGGTGGAGCTAGATCGTGGCCATAGGAATTCCTTATAAAACTGCCACCCGGTCGAGTTTGACGAGAACTTTGGTTTTAAACGGTGAACCAAAATTGTAGTCAGCTAGTATTTGTTATTTGTTATAAAAACTTGTGACCTTATATTTCATTACTTATTTAGCATAGGCAAATATAGACTTCCCTTGTATGTGGCTAATTTGTGTTGATCAAGTAAGCATGTCCAGCATAGATGTAGAGATAATAAGAGCTGAAATTGGACATCTTGATCCAGCATTTGATGGCAATATTTTTTTGGCATCAATGATATCGGAACTCGCGCAGATTCACCAGACTTTCTGCAATGTAAAATAGGAACTTCACCTTATCAATGAGGAACCCCGCCCTAAATTTTGATGTCATAGGGCGCCGCCTACATCCCATTGTCTTAGACGTCAAATACCAGGATAAAATGAGCAAGCAGAAGTGTCACGACCAGTGCAACATTTGGCAAGGGGTGAGAACCGATCGATAATTGCATGCATGTGTGAGATTTTGACGAACAAAAAGCGGGTGTTACGCGCCTGCTTGAAATGTAGTTTTATTGTGGCGTTTTGATTCAATGTTATTGATATAGTGTAGGCGTTTTGCAGTCTGATGGGGAAACGGATTTATGCCATCTACACTTGCCTGCAAACACTAAAATATCTCATATAAATAAATAAATAGCTCATAGGCATAGGTACCTACCCCACAACTCCCACAAGCCACAACTCATCTAATATGTTTTCATTTATTTGTTGTTTCCGAATCGTATAGGGTACTCTGTGCAAGATGTTTTCTAACTCATGTTTTAGACAGAAAAATTTGTTTATTATAGGACTATTTTAGTGTACATACCTACCTAAGTGTTTTTCCTGATCAACAAGGTCAACAAGGATCAAGCAGTCAATTACCCTATTTTTATTTGAGTTCTAAATTTGATTTATTTCATTATTTCAGGTGCTTGGTTTCCCGAATACGTACACATTTGTGAAATACGAGCACAGCAAGCAGCGGCGAACGTACAGCGACCACACACGCGCCCTCATCAAAGACAGGAGGGTGAGTGCAACTACACCTACTGCTGTTTTTGATGCCCTGGTACCCTGGAACGGGTAAACACGTGGTCGCTCCGGCTCCGACAAACTATTGTTATTGTTTACCACGAGTTTTTATGTGACTGCTACTGAGCATTGTGACCTCTACGTTATAAACAGTAGTTATTTTTTACACACATACATACACTTACATATTCTCACGCCTGTATTTCCAAGAGGAGTAGGCAGAGCAGGTGAATTCAAATATCCAGTGCCACGTTTAGCAATTTCAAGGTAACCAGATGGTTAACCGTGATATTGCAGTGACAGGTTGCTAGCTCATCGCCCACAATACACTAACCCTTTCCCAGAGTCGACTCTTACGACTCCCACGGGAAGACAGGGAGAGGTGTTATTCAAACGGCACCACAGAATAGATAATTTTTTACCAATTTTTTACGTCATAAATTATCGGAAAAAACACTCAACAACCGTGACAAAATGCACAAAAATATGCAACTCAAGATCATTATGAAAATCAAGTCACAAAGAAGCTAATTTTTTCTTACTTACACCAACTATTTATCTATTCTGTGCTTACACGGACTTCTTCCATACTTTCCTACATATCAATCAATACATAGTTGCGCAGCGTTCTTCAACAAAATGTGGCTATGTTTTTGGAATAAAGAAACATCTTCAGTAAGATGACAGATGACCGATTTATTATTTTGCAATTTAGTTAATCCTTTAATCGTTAATTAACGAAATTAACGTTTTGATTAACGAATTAACTTTTAAGTTAATTTTTAAAATGTTAACGGAATCATTAACTTCCGTTAATATTCAGAAGCCCGTTAATCGTTAATCCAATACAGAGAAAAACAGATTCAGACAAGTATGAGACGACAAGCGCCGAGCGGCGCGTGCCGCAAATTGTGAAACGAAAACACTTTACAAAGCGCGTACGAGTGAGAAATCTGCAAATAGATTCATTTTGATAATTTGATTTGAACATTTAATTCATTACTATTAATCGTGCATAGTTAGAGCGACGAGTGTTTTGTTTGCTTTTATTACGGGTGAACGGATTAACGATTTACGTTAACTTGCGTTAATTCTTCCGAAATGTAACGAAGCTAACTTTTTTAGTAGTGTCCGACCGAAACTGGTTTTGCGGCCGAAACCGAAACCGAAACCGAATGTTCGGCACTGGCTTCAGTTTCGGCCGAAACCGAAACCGAAACTCACGTGGTCAAGTATAATGTTCCATAAAATACTGAAATTTGGTGCATTTTATCCTGTATTAATTAGGACACGATATTGAGACAATTATTATGTATAAAAAAAGAAGAAAAAAAGGCCAAGTGCGAGTCGGACTCATGCACGAAGGGTTCCGCACCATTGACTAGGTAGGTAAATTAAAAGCGAATTGAGTTTAAAGCGAATACTAGATCTAGTTCATTTTTTTTCTTTACTTTACTTTTTTTTAGTTTTATCATACCTACCCTTATTTTAGAAGTTAGCGTTAGCGTTGAACATTAAACTACCGTGAGATTCACTCATGTTGAAAATTTTCGGATATCTGACGTTTAATAAATCGAGTTTGGCTCGACATGTTTCGGACTAATTCGTAGCCCTTTATCATCTTCATATATGGAGGGAATCGAGTTGTGTCTGAAAAGTGGATATTTGGTTTGGCGCGGTGAATATTATTTGTTGTTATTTGCAAATTGATGGAGTGGCCATGAGTTCACCGATAGCTCCTGTCACTGCCAATATTTTTATGGAGTGGTTGGAGGATAAAGCCTTATACAACGCTCCTGTGGTTCCTAGATATGGGTAAGGGACATAGGGCTTTTATGTCCCTTACGACATTTGAAATTTCCACCGTCGGACATAGTTATTAAACAAGCACAACACGTATTGACATGTCTACACGAGCAAAGCGCACTGATTTAGGTAGATAGGTAGTTGCCGGCGGAGTCAGGTGAGCGACGCCATATTGCCAGCTGTGCCGAGCGCGCCCGATGTTAGCCGAGCGCGGCCCGAAGGTACGATGTTGTAAGTTTCGGCGCGGCCGAAAGGTTCGGCCGTTTTTGGCCGAAACCGAAACTCGGGCCGAAACTTGATTTTTTGGCCAAAACTGGCCGAAACCGAAACCGAAACCGAAATTTCGGTCGGACACTATTTTTTAGTAACAGATTACTGATTAGCGAAGTTAACTGTATGATTAAAACATAAATACATATGGTAGTTTTTTGAACAAGTCTTTTGTGACTTCTTTATTCTTATTTTTCTATAAATGGGTCGATCAACTATTTTATGTCCCTGGTTGCCATGGTTACGTCTCCTGACTAACCGAGTAAAATTGCGATTTTCTAGAATATGTATAATCCGCTACAAGTTAAGATTTTTTTTTACAGTTGTTCGCATTTCTTTATGGCGCTTCTCCTGAGCATAGAACGGGACCTAAATTATAACCTTTTTCTAAGCAACTCTATCACAGTTGTCCCCTGACTTACGGGACAGAATAACAACACAAAATAGTTGATTAGCCCAAATACCTTATTCTTCTCAGAATTTCGGCTACGGAATCCTTTTGGGAGACCATAGTATTATATCAATGTTGGCAACTAACTAAGGCATGAAGATGAAAAGCGCCAGAGGAAAAATCCTAAAAAAAAACGTATGACGTGTTTATTAAGTTATGACTCTGCTACTTGCTACTAGATGGCACTACATACCTGAATTGAGTCAATCAACTACCGAATCGTCGAGGAAGATCAGTCTCTCCAGGACTCAGCGATAAACACACTCACATGGGGTATTGTAGATTTTTAGATTACTTAATCAAATTACATGTTGCAGATAAGATGGGCCGAACAGCTGTTCGCTAAATCGCGAGTGAAACGGTATCCCACTACCAATTCCGACGCGTCTCTCGAACGAGTGAAGAGGATAGACACTTCCAACGGGTCTAAAGATCCGCAGGAGGGAGCGAGAAGGAAGAGAGAGATCGACCGGCCTCTCTTCAATGACGAACTGTGGGGTGAAGAGTGGTATTTGGTAAGAAAAATTACATTATGGATCTTAGGAACGCACTTTAAACTCGTCTCAACAAGTACTTCGGTCCTAAAAGATGAATAGGAACAAAAGTATTGAAACTTATTGTAACTTATTTTCTGCTAACAGCAAGATACGCGAAATGTTCGCGAATTACCCCGTCTTGATCTCAACGTACTCCCAGTTTACGCGATGGGGTACACTGGACGCGGCGTACGAGTCTCCGTACTAGATGACGGTGTGGAGCATAACCACACCGATCTGCGAGCGAACTACGTAAGTCCTATGATCTCCTGGTACACGGGAGTTGATGACGGTGCGGGCGCGTTGCGGCGCGCTTCTGCCGACTCGACACTGACCCACCGACATTCGCTATGCGGAAATTAATGCTTTAGTTTTATGCTGCCCTGGTACATCGGTGGCGTTGAAAGAGCCGCAAAGCGATCCGTCCACATAAGCGCGTTCGCAGCGCGCTCATCAGAATCAGAATCGTTTCTTTTTTAACCGACTTCAAAAAGGAAGAGGTTCTCAATTCGACCTAATAAAGATCCGAGTTTTCCCGAAGGAAAATAGTTTCTCACTACATCTGTAATTAATTATTTCTTTATTAACATTTTAAAAATTCATTCATGTGATTTTTTAATGTTTTGTTGGTAAACTCCGTGCAGTGGTGCAATGCTCGTGAAATATGTTACCCTAGTAATTGTGAGGCGAATGATGACAATCCTAAGGTAAAAAAAAAGCAGTTTTAAGTGATTTTTTTTTCATTTGAAGCCATAGAATGGAAGAAAACCGACTGCAAATGAGATTGTAATTTAAAAATAATTGGAATATCCTATTATCCTATTTTTTAACCGACTTCAAAAAGGAGGAGGTTCTCAATTCGACCTAATTTTTTTTTTTTTTTTTTTTTTTTTTTTTTTTTTTT